>APFE031425411.1:2474-81087 GCA_000404065.3 Pinus taeda
CTCCCGCCTGGAGTCCTCGGAGGGTATGTGTGTGGTTGTTCTGCTTAAAACTCATATACAACTCCTAGAAATCCATTATGATTGGCCCAAGAGTGCGGAGCCAGTCAGCGCCGAGGACAATGTCACAAACCCCCATGTGTATGGCAAACATGTGGGTTTTCAACTGATAATCCCCCATTTGAAGTTTGACATTTTCACAATGGCCTTCACATTTCATTGTGCCTCCATCTGCAATTTGAACTTGGAAGTTAGAAAATGCTCGTACAAAGCAGTGCACTGTTTCTGCGACTTTTTAATGGATGAAATTATGTGTACTTCCACTATCAATCAAAACCACTACGGGGCGATGTTTAATAAACCCTCTGATTTTGAGCGTTTGAGGAGAAGAAATCCCTGCCAGGGCATGCAACAAAATAACTGGTTCATCAGAGACATCGTCCTGTTGGTTATCGTCCTCTAGCGGCTCATGTTCCTCAAGTGTAGGATCTTCCTCTGTTGAGTTGGAGTCAGTGGCATCTATTTGAAAGAATTTGGGCTCCTTACATTTATGACCTGGGGAGTATTTGTCATCACAGTAGTAACATAGTCCTTGCTTCCTTCTTTCAGCCATTTCCACAGGGGACACCTTTTGGACCTTAAGTGTTTGAGTCATGTACTGCGCCTATGGGAGGCGACCTTTAGCGGGGAAATTTGGCCAACTGTATTGGGCTGCTAATGCACATTCCACCTTAGGAGCTACCTTGCAAGCCTCCATCCATGTGGGAGGGTGGTGAAGTAGCGCTTGAGCTCTGATGGCTTCTTTAAGACCGCTGATAAAACATTCCATGTAGAACTCATCTGTGAGACCCTTAGTGCGGAAAGCTAAGCTTTCAAAAGCATTAATATATTCCTCTACTGTACCAGTCTGTCTGAGCTAAGTGAGACGACCCAAATAAGAGACTCCTTGTTCAAAGCAATCTCGAAGAGCTTTGGTAAATTGGGTCCAAGTCCTAAAATATCCATTGCAACGCTGATGCCATTCCCTCCATTGCCACCGTTCATTGTCGAAGTACATGCTCCCCAACATAAGCTTAGTCGCATCATCTAGGATATGATTCAATTTGAAATACTGATCCATTTGTGCTAGCCATGCGGATGTGTGAGAACCGTCAAATTTATGCATATCCAACTTGGGAGGTCGCTGACTGGGTGGTGGATGGGTGTGCCAAACGTGAGGAGAGTGGCTAGATTCACCATAATTTCCTTCATGGCCATTATACCCCTCCTCGTGGGCTTGCTCCTTGCCATTTGACATAAAATCCTCCTTGCCTTTTGCCTGAAATTTCTGTAGCTGGATACTTAGTCTGCTAAGCTCTCTTTGCATGCTCTCCAGATCTAGTCTGCGAAGCAGAGTTTGGATTTCGTTCACATTTTCTTACAGTTTGTCCATCCTTTCATTGGCCATCGCTTGAGCTCTAGTTGCTACCATACACCGACCTGAAAAATTGGGACTGCCAAAAAATTTTCACAATGAATTGAATGGTACCACCATGCTCAGCTCGTCGTCCTGATTTTAATGGGCTATATCACCAATAAGCGTCCCGCAAGATCTCAGACTTTTTTTTTTTTTTTTTTTACTCCTAACGGAGTTTTACTCCTTCTTGATCAATACTGCAGTCGCCAAATCCTCAAAATGTCAATGCGGCCAAAAGTCCTGCGACAATTATACCCTGGTATAGGAACCCTTCACAACGCTTCTGGTCTGGTGGATCTGAGAGATCTGAATGGCAGATCAGGTAGCACTGGACGGCTGAACTGACTGCTTCTGCAGATCTGATGAATCTCATAGATCGGAACTGGTTGATTGGGACCGATGTCTGCTGCTGTTGCACTCCTTTGCTCAAGCGGATCTGGAAGAGATGATGATTAAAAAGGAAACTAGGGTCTTGAGGAGTGTCAGGTGCTACAGATCGCAATATACATAAGGGTCTGGCAGTAGTACTCGGCCCAATGTTTCAGGGCTCTAACTAAGGAGGGTTGACCGTACCCTTAGCCGTACCACTCGACTACCCTATCGTACGGGCGAGTAATCTCTCCGAGTGCTGTTCTCGGTGTACTGTAGCCGCAAGACGGTCGCTGGTTTATCTATGGCGAGGTTTTCAGGGAGCCTATGGGGCTTCCGATATACCCAGAGGGTACGTGGAAGACAGTCCGTGCGGGGTTCTGTCTAATGCGCTACTACTCAAAGGGGTACCCACAAGGGTTACAAGGGAGTCCAACAAACGTGACCACCTATTGTATTTCCTGCGTGCATGCCTCCCCAAATCCGCAGATTTATGCGCTCAATGACAGATCCCGTGGTTTAAAGACGCCGGAACACGTCTCGAGCCAATTTTTTTTCTTCTACCAAATGGAGATCCCACCGGCCCTGGAAAGTGCTCTGATACCACTTGTTATGCTCTTAACCTGCAAATGATACCCAAATACAAAATATGCGAAGAAAAGAGACCGAGAACACAGAATATGCGAAGAAAGATACCTAGAACGCAAAATGGCAATGATTTTATTATTCAGAGAGTAATGTTCACTTGCCTCTTCGAGGGGGCAACCTCCAATAGAGCAGAGCTCGATTACAAAAATAAGACACGATGCCCCTCGCAGGGAGTTTCTATCCTTTATATATGACTCCTACGTGTAATACCACGGGCCAATACCACGTATTACTAATACCATCTATCTAATACTACGGCCCATTTGCAACTAACCGTGGTTCCTTTATTAATTGCGGATTAACCACTTACAATTATTAATATGGGCTTTATTGACTCTTGACTATGACGTGGTGCCATTACATAGATAAGGGGGTTAGGGTGGGACCCTAACACATTCCAAGCCTTCCATATTTAAAATAGAAAAACTATTGGAGAAATTTCATAGATGGCTACTTGTGCCAATAACAATGGATTTTACTTTATTTCCCTATGAAAATAGAATCTCTAGAAATCCAATAGGATATCATTTGGATCAAATTATATCAACGAAGAATTGGAATGAACCATAAAATCCTTCTATGGAATGAAGGAAATAGAACCAAACACATATTGTTGTCCAGCAGTTATGGCTTGTCCACACTCTCCACCACTCTTTCAATGCACTTTAATGAAACTTATCAACTAGTTGCTAGCCCACAATTGGTTCTTCTCCACTCTTTGGATCTCATCTTTGAAAAATTTCCTTGTGTCTGATTTATCCAAATTTACTTTACAATGAATATTGGTAGGGAGGATAATACCACTTTTCATACTTTTCACCTTTTCATTGTGAGAGGATAGTCATTTAATTTGTCACAACTGACCAAAATTGATTAGGACTTCTCTCTACGTAAAAAGGTTTTAGGATACAAATGCATCTCTATGGTTGCCATGAGCCAAACCTTCCTAGTGAACCAACAAAAACTAAGTAAATCACTCAAATCTTGGAATTTACAACTTTAATTTGGTTACACCTCAAAGAACCATGGAACCCACAGGGAAACAAATTGTTCGTCTGGAAAGTTTTTGATATAGAAAAACTCATAGAAAACATGCCTCACTGGGAGAAATTTAGAGAAATTAAAATCGTAATTGATTTTTCAGTTTGTAGTCAATATTGGCGTCCAACAAGTGGGATTGTTGAAAATTCAAGCCCTAAGGAATGTTGTAGTTATCATAACTGGCATATATTCTCCAAACCAACTTATCAGTGGCTCGAGAGGCCAAGATATAGAAGTAGTTGAGGACAATTAGAAGATTTATAGAAGAATGATGCAAACTCACATTCAAGAAATTCATGTAATAACCCTTTTTCTATTTGCAATCCATACCACCATTACATGTAGATGCATAATGGGAAGCTCCTTTGCTATAAATGATACCAAAATACCACCAAGTATCCAAAATCCATATATCCATTACAATATATTACCTAGAGTAGATATGAAAAAATTTCATGCCTCAATGTAATTGACTAGGCATGAATAACCATTGGTAGCTTAGCTTACATAATCTCTACTAACCTCGAGACAAAAGGTCCAAATGGTAGTTGATTTGGTTATAGGATCCCACAATAGTGTTTTTGTTCCTACCAAGCATGGAATTTGAAACTTGCATTAGGTAATTTGTTCACTTTGGCATTAGACCACAAGTTTATATCCCAAGTTGACCCTACCTACCATCCACTTTTTCTTACCTCTGATTTTGTTGTTTTGCTACCTTACTGTGTCGGTTCCACAAAAGAGTGCCCATCATTGAAGAAGGAGTGGAGTGAGATACAAGGAAGAGTATCAAATTCCCTGTTATTGTTTATGAAACTAGATATTGTTGCTAACAATTAAGTCCTTTCGATATATTTTATATCCATATCTAATAATTTGATCTGCACATTATCTTAGTTTGATGCCAAGCTTTTTTATCTATAACATGTGCACTTGTACAACAAAATATTTGGGTCAGGTAATAGACAAAGTTCCACTTACAAACTTGAGAAGAACCTCATCTCCATAGTCATCAATGGCATTGACATCCATGTTGAACTCGAAGCGAAATGGGCTACTATATTGATACACTAGCTTTCTCATCACAAGACCTCAGTGAAACTCTTAAAGTTCTGAATCAGGTTATTGTTGAAAGCATTCTAAGACTATGTGCATCATATGCAGGTTGCCAAAGGGTACTATTAGTTCAGGGTATTTCAAGGCCACAATGTGTGCAGGGCCTCGTACCACTGAGGTACAGGAAGGGCCAATTTGCTTTGTTGGAGTATTTGAAGCAAGAGTTACTCTCAGTTCCAACATATAACATATATAACTATCAGCATAACTGGAGTGTTGTTGTTGGATGAAGGTCTATCATCTTAGCAGTTGGATTCCACTACACAAGGGGCCTTCTTGGAGAGGAAGAATTCAAGGATGTAATGAAAAGACGATATCACAATATTTACAAGATTTTTATTGAGATCATTGTTCCATCAACTAATGACATCCCCGATTCTCAAGGTCCTCAGAATGATGATGATGATGAAGAAAATGAATATGGGTCTGTGTCTCCTACCATTGCTAGGATAGAAAAGGGGTTTGAGAAGGTATTGGAGAGACTTAAGATTATTGAGAGGGACCTCAAGGACATCAAGTAAGAGATTCAAGGATTGAGTTATTATGAGCATAATCTTCTGATGGAACTCCATAGAAAATTGAACAATATGATCAACTTCTTAGTCCATCTAGAAGAGAGAAAAGTCCCACACATGTTTTATTTTGTCAGAGAAGACAACGAATTTACAAAAAGGTTGGTGACAAACATTGTTTCTGGTATTACTACACTGCAATTACATCTCTTATGTGAAATACAGGTGTCAATTACATGTTTTTGATGGCCAACTTGGGTGCAATCTAATGAAAGTCAACAAAAGAACAGTGCAGATCATCCTCCCATATCTTAATGGGTTCATGAAAATCCCATAAGGCATGACTATGTTGCACATGGACATTAATACATGGGATGCATTAGGAAATTTTAATATGGACTTCAATATAGAGGATATATAGGGCACACTGAATATGGACATTAATACTGAGCATTGAAACCAGGAAACCAATGGGAACACTGAATAGAGACATTATTACAGATAATTTAAGTGAAGAGTATGCATCTAGATTTCTAAGCAGAGTTCAAACAAAAATGACTATGGAATCTAAGATATGAAACGTTAAGAACCATATCAAATCAGATGCCATATAGGTTTGTGATGTGATGTTTGTAATCATGATCTACAGATCCACATTTTCTTATCCCATAACAATGATTGATATTGTAAAGTGAATGTTAATGGCTAAGATTTCCCATACTGGGTCTCTTTCTCATGTTGTCCATGCCATCATCTGTAGCAATGAGCCTGACCCCAAAAAGTTATCAGTGAAAACTACTTTCTTAGATCTCCATATTTTTCCCTTCACAATTTCGAATAATGGAAGCTTCTTTGATCTCTTCAAGGGCTTCCGTGAACCCCCAACAACAAATACCCCCTTTCGCACCATCTCACAATATAGGTCACCTATACCAAATCTACCCTTGTATTTAGTATGGTAGCCATTCCTCGCCGCCCCTGCTACAGAGCACACCTCAACAATCAAGAATATTATCCAACAATAAAGAATAATATGATCACCCATGCACGAGATCCACTAAGTTTGAGAATGCTTCTACAACACAAGCACCTGGTGAAGGCCAGGACAAGAGATTGACTCACCAAAAGGAACAGAAATGCCCTAACTCCATACTAAGTAGAGATGTCAGAATTGTACACGCAGAAAGTTTCCTCATCATACTCGTCTGGAGTCATGACTCTAGTGCTCCTCCTGCACTCTGTGGCCATTGCGAAGCTGAAAGAAATGAGATTGAAAATGAAGATGATGAACATAAGAACCTTTGATGCCAACGTTGTTTGCTTGTTAGCAGAACTTGGGATGAAGATGATTGGATAGATACCTCTTCCTTCTTCCTACGAATCTTATAACTAAATTTGTAACTAATTTAATATCGGTCGAATGAATCAGATGGCTCAAACTATTTTAATCGTCTAACACTTTAATCAAGGGGCATAGGAATGTACACATAATCTAAGAGGAGAGTTATTTTTAGAAGGAAATGCCTTACGATGTAATAAATAATTTTTATAATAAAATATTATATTTAAAAATTACAATTATAAATAAGAATTTTAAAATTTTGGACATTTTGGACATTGTTTTATGGGATATTTTCTAGATAAGAGTGTAGAACATTTTTATTTAAGAATGATTAAAAGAATAATATATGTACTTATCACTTTAATTCCAAAATTTAGGAATATAAATGTTTGGTGGTATTTCTTTGTAATATTTTTTTTTGTGATTAGGTTGAGGCTAGCTATATATCAAATGGAAGAAGATTGATCCACTCATAATGTGATGCTTAAACTAGGATTGTGTCAGGCTTGGTCCTAAACACATCTTGGGATGTTTAATTCCCCAAGTAACTTCCATCCTCAACACATTCTGTGAGTTTTGAACATGCAAGTTGGTGGGATTTTTTTCATTATCAATTTGAATACAAATTTAATAAAAAATTTAATAACATCTCTATATTAGAATTGTTTATCTATTTTTATGTTGATTGACTAGACTTGTTCTTGGGTTTAAGAATTACTAAATGGATAGTTTAAGGTATTATGCACTCTAAAGCTAAGTGATTACTGTGAGGATTAATTTAAGTTTTATTTTTTATATTAATGTGTTTTTAATTAAAGGATTCTATTCTCTTTATTTAATATTTATTTATTTATTTAATAATTAGTTAAAATGTTAATTAAATAATATTAAAAATTGATTTTATGCTAAATAAAAGAATTATAAATTTAACATATAAAAATAAATTTTTAGTTTTGGAATTTTTTTTTGAATGTACAATTTTTATTAGTTTTCGAAATGTTATTTAAATGTACAATTTTTTATTTATTGAATATTTTATTCGAATTTTTATAATTTTAAAAGTGAAATGGAGAGCGCATTTTACGATTAAATATTAAGAAAATGTGTAAATTCATGTGTGCATTTCGGAGTTAACATATGCCTTTTTAAAATAAATATGAAAAATTCATTAAATTAATAAATAATGCGAGTTATAATAAAAAATAAAAAAATGTATACATTTTATATCAATGTCTAAAGATAATTTTGCGGAGTGTAGAGGAAACGTTCATTTGCACTGCAAAATTTATCCAAAAATATCAATATATGAAAATATAAATATACATATTTATATATTTAATTAATTTTAATTAAACATTATAAAATGTCATTATTTTTATTTTCTATGTTTTACAATATTAACTAATGTATTTAATATCAACTTTATATATATTTTAATATCGACTTCATATATATAGAGCTAAAGGAAGTATCTCATATATATATATATATATATATATATATATATATAATATCAACTTCACATATAAAGAGATATATATTTAATGTTGATAAAAAATATTTTAATGTTAATCATAAATAAAATATTTGAAGCCTTGAGAGTTAGGCTCTTGGTGGTAAGTAGATAAGATGTTATCCCTCCATCTCGGTCTGTCCTTATAATATATAAAAATATATGTAATTCACAATTCTTAATATGAAGTCAATGATATGTGATATTTAAAAAAAATATAATAAATGAAAACATTTCAATGTAGACATAAATAAATATTTCAATATCATATATAAAAAAAGGGAAGGCATGTGTTTAAAAATACATTAATAACAAAAAAATTAAATGTAGACACTGTGGCCAATAAGAAAAATATTTCAGTATTAACTATATAAGTATATATTATAAACCTAATTGAAAATAAAATATTTTTTATGATTGAAACATTCATGTAGGGTGAAAATGTGAAGTTGAATTACACTTTTTGCCTTTTTTGTTTAAAAAATATTATTTTTAGAAGTTCTTCAACTTTCGACAAGCCAAAACAATTTTTCTGTTTAGAGTTTCATTTTACAATAAAATGAAAATTTGTCAAAGATTTTATTAGCTTTCTATTACTTTTTTTTTGGATTTTGTTTATTCATATTTGATATGTCAACTTAGTGATTGTTTGACTATGTGTTTTTAAAAAATCAAGGGATTCATAACACGACATGCATTTGAGCACTAGTGTATTCTTTGTTAAATTGGAGTTTTTGAAAAAAAAATTGTTGCAACAATCTAGACAAACTTTACTTCGATATCATTATATCTATGAAACCAACTAATACACATCATAATTACTAGAATTTTTTGAATTCAACAATATGAAAAAACTGCAGTATTTGAAGATGTTTAGCAGAATGTCAAATTTCTCAACATATTATTTATAAACTAAAAATCTAAAAACTACCCATTACAGACGATAGACCAATGTAGTGAACCACACATTATTCATATTTTTTTATAGTGTGTTGTGGAAGATACATATTTTTGATTTCACTGAATCAAAATGACCTTCATATTTTTTTTGCACATAAACTTTTAGAAAATTTTCTATGAAATTCGATAAAATTTGTATATAATGAAAGTAGATTCAATTTTGAAAATTATGGTTTTTGTTCTGACAATAAATCCATCAAAATTGATTGAGTTTAAGCATTTTAGAGTTGGGAAAAGGTGACTAGAGCCGAGCTATGGTAGAGTTGCAGGTTAAAACAGTTCGGCCAAATTAAAATTACATTCGACCGAACTTCTATTTTTCATTGACTCCCCTTAAAATAAACAAAAAAATAATTTGGCCGAATTATGTTAAAATTTCGGCCAAATTATTTTTAAAAGTTTGGCGAAAAATGTGTTAATATTTTTCATCGGCTGCAAAATTGAAACAATGCGAGCCTCCGGAAAATGAAATTATGGAGCCAAAACTTAATTGTCGCACACTTTCCTCATTTGAAGTGAAATTTTAAGGTTAATCGTCTCGGCTGAATTTTTTGGAGTTGATTTTGAAAGTAAGTTTTTTGGGATGAATTTTTCTGAGGAACTTTTTGGACTTAATTTTAAAAGTATATCTTTTGGGCTGAATTTTTTAAGTTAGATTTTTTAGCTTAAGTTTTAAAGTAAGTATTTTTGGCTGAATTTTTTAAGTTAGTTTTTTCAGTTTAATTTTAATGTAACATTTTTGGGTTGAATTTTTTAGTTAGCTTAATTTTTAAAGTAAGTCTTTTGGGCTGAATTTTTGAATTGAGATTTTTTAGCGTAATTTTTAATATAATTTTTTTGGTCTTAATTTGTCAAGTAAGTCTTTTACGCTGAATTTTTAAAGTGATTTTTTTGTGCTGAATTTTTAAAGTGAGTTTTTCTAAAGTAAATTTTTATGGCTGAATTTTGTTAAAGTAATTTTTGTGCTGAATTTTAAAAGTCAGCTTTTTGGTCTAAATTTTGAGAGTGACTTTTTTTAGGATTTTTTTGAAATTGACTTTTTTGGGTTGGATTTTAAAAATCTACCTAGATTGAATTATCATGGGAAATCAAAGAAATTACAAGAAGAAATATGACTGAACAAGAGACATTGAGGCTCGTAGAGAATACGAGAGAAACTATTACGAAAGAAAGAAGGAAGAGCACACAAATATTCAAAGGGAAAACGAATCTCAACTAGAAGTTGAAGCAGGTATGTAAATGTAATTATTATAAATGATATTTAAAATTTAACTAATGTATTGTGAAATTTAATTTTTCTTTGATGAACTAATTTGAAAATGATTTTGCAATGTAAAGAGATAGAGATATTCCTCATAACATTGATGATGAGAATGAAAATGTTGAAAGACAAAGTAGAAAAGATAATGAACCAATGATTGATGATGTTGTTGAAGATGTTGAAAGAGATTTAAATGAAGAAATTGGATCACTATTGAGTATGTATATACGTGTGCGTGTGTATTAGTGAAATTATACATATTTATTAATTTCAATTTCATTCAAACTCTATTTTTTACTTTTATTATTTAATGAATATTTATACCAATTTACATTTAATTTTCATATGTACAAATGAAATCAATATCGATGATGAGATGTTAGAAAATGTTGACACTGAAATATAAAGAGATAAAAACGATAACCATATTATATGATATCGTGTTAAGGCCATTATTGAGAATTTCTTCAAAGATGAAAGTCTGACATTTCAAGCTCAAATTTTGAGAGGTCTCTTAACATCCAAGAAATTAAAAGATGCTACAACTCTATTGGGTATTTGAGAATCGACAAAAGATAAAACGGTGAAGGAAAATGTGATTCATAATATAAATAGTGATTTACAAAAAATTGGAAGATCTAGAAAGAAAAATGATTTTGCTACACGTAGATCAATACAAATGGCAATGGTTTCATCAAGTACTAAAGAAAATATTTTGGTAAAATCTATGGAAAAACTATTAGGGACGACACGAAAAACATTGCATAAACATAATAAATTTTGATTACAAATAGATGTAAATGATGAACTCACTTGTTGGACTGTTATTTATGGGAAAACATACAAATATACATTTGGAGAAGATGTTAAAAAAATAATATATGAATATTGGATGAAAAATTCACACGTTTCACCAAAAGCAAGAGATGTGATGTGGCGAAGAATAACACAAAATCATTATGAAGAACATGCAAAACATATCTTGGACACCACCCAGATAGAGCTGTTCAATAAGTTCATAGAAGAGACTCCTGGAATTAATGTCTCAACCAATACTTTTGTGTAACAAAAACCATGGTATCTTAAATCTATCATTGTACGTGACACTTGTTGTTATTGTTATCATGTGGAATTTCAATTATATTAGGATGCCTTCCTTAATTTTGGTAAATTTGTTTGGAAAAATTCACCTCCTCCTTCCACTATCCATGGTTTCATATCTGAAATTCTATGTGAAAGAGAAAGTTGTGAATTATTTTACCAAAATAAATGTTTTGGTGGTAAAAAATGTGATCATTATGGAAATTTGAATTTATTTCACAACAAATATTCTATTGACATAAATCATCAATCATTTTATAACCTAAAAGTGAAATGGAAGAGATATGAATATATCCATACATCGATTAGTTCAAATAATAGTACAGGTGTTAAAGGAATTGAATTGCAAGAAGAAGAAATTCCTATGATAGAGCTTTTGAAGTAATTTGAGACATAAATTTATAAGTAGACCAAGAATTCACATAGAGCTCGATGGCAGGACCTACAATTAAAAAAAAACCATGAAATGTTTCCATTAGGGGACCATTTTGTCAACAATAGATTTTGTAGAGAATTACACATTTGTTGCACAAAGTAAAATACAAAGTGAATATTATCATTCTCACCAAGTATCTATGCTTGTCCATATTCTATATAGACATGATGAAAAAAATGCTGATGATATTGAAAGCACTAGTGAGAATTAAAATGCTATCAAAGAATGTCACTTTTATATCAACGATGATCATACACATGATACACATTTTGTACAACATTGTTTTGAGAAGATTATGACTCATTGAAAGTTTGTGGCATAAAATTCAATGAACATTGGATACGGTTAGATGGATGTGCGGGTCAATTAAAATCTTCATGATCATTCTTTTGGTTATGTCCTCTTCATAACAAAACCCACATTAAACATCGTTTGAATTTCTTTGAGACCGATCATGGAAAAGGAGAATGTGATGGTCGAGGGGCATGTATAAAACGAGCGTGTCAAAGATATCAAATAGACCACTTTGCAGATAGACTTGTCTTAGCTGAACAAATTGTTCAATGGTGAGATGTTGCACTAAGCTATCAGACTAACCAATCCAGGGAGGTATGAAGGTATGTACATATATGTACAAATTGACTTGTATATAGTTTTAATATATGATCATTTTTATTCATTTTCTAATTTTAAACATTCATAAATTATATAGTTTAAAAAGTATGACAATGATTATCTTCAACATATATAATTTGTATTTTATATAAAATGTTTAAATTCCTGTTTGAATTTACTATAGACTTTTTTGGCATATTGCAGTCGAAAATTTAGATATATCGATTACATATGAAGCTGAAACAATGAAAGGGACTCAAAAATTGCATTCAATTAAAACAAAGGATTACCGGAATGCATTTGCATTTGATAAAATAAATTATTCTTGTTTTTGTCCTGTTTGTATAAAGGACACACAATCTAATGATGTTTGTGAAAACAATATGTATGTAAAACCTTGGCAACATACAAAACTAAATAAAAAGGGGTAAATGTGGTTGAAATCTTCGAAGAGATGGAATCAAAGGAGAGTATGGTATCATCTGAAGGTGATCATGTTTCTAATTTGTTAGAGAAGGTAACATTTCAATTGATTCATATATATATATATATATATATATATAATATATATAATGCTTTTAAAATGAGTGTTTATAAGTATCAAGATAATATTTAAAATATAGAGCTCTACAAATAGATAATAAAATCAATTCCATATTGACAAGGTTAATTTCATGTAATTATGATATGAATTTACACTTGTTTTATTGTGCAAGAGATGTTTTTGTTGTAGTTGCGCCCATTAACAACACAGAAAATGTCAAGTATTATTTGATGTCATGCACTCAATGAAAGATGAAGTTATTGGAAGACTAATAATAATGAGTTTATATATGAAGGAGGGTCTATTATATTGAAAGGTTATTTTTTCCAAAAAAACTCACCAAACTGAGAGTAATGTTTACTTTCAAGACTATCAACCCGATGTCATAAGTTGTCAATATAGTCACTTGGTGTGCACAGCGTGCATAAAGTTGATAGAAGTTCACTAAAAAAAATTGAAAGTTAAAAAATGGAGAATGTCAAAATTTGACCATGAAGAGATCATTGAAGATGGCATTCCATTATAATTTTTTTAATTGAACTGCCCAACAATTTCTTCTATTTGGATTCATATTTGAGAACTTCCAGTTCAAATACATTGTCAACATTTCTTTTTGTGCACTCTTAAGTTGTACATTCTTAAGAATGTGATGATGTGAAAGAAATACTCATTGGGTCTTGTATTGAGATACAAAGTTATATGTATACTGCTTGTTATGTAGACCTATATTGGAGATTTACTTCTCTGTTAATTTTTTATGTATACTGCATTGTTACTGCTCTATTAACTTGTAATTATGGTTAGTTGAGCCAAGCACTATTACTTATCTGTTAATTTGTGATTGTGGTTGGTTGAGTCATTTACTAAGAATCATTTACTAACATTATAGGAATGATTGTATGCAAAATGTACCAACTAAATGAAAACTTACTTTCGTTTCCACATATTCATGAACTTAAATTATATGTAAAACCTTTAGAAGGATAAAACCATGCACGTGCATCATGAAAATTGTTATCATTGTTTTAGACACCTACATCGAATTACAATTTATTCATTCAAATCCAAAATACATACCACATTTTGTTATTTTTTAATATACTCATTTTAAATAAGTCAAGAAAAAACAACTTTAAACAAAACCTAAGAATCATCTACTAAAATTATAGGAATGGTTGAATGAAAAATGTACCAACTAAATTAAATATGTATAACCTTTAAAATCATCAAGCCATTCATGTATTGCCATGTTATAATGCAATTTTATCTAACTTATGTATATGTGCATTCAAACAACTTTATATTTTTTAATTTTCTATTTTAATAGATCCATTTTAATTAAGTCAAGACAAAATAACATTAAACAAAATCTATGAATCATCTACTAACATTGTAGGAATTATTGAATGCAAAATGTACCAACTAAATGCAAATATGTAGAAAATTTAAAAGCATCAAGCCATGAATGCATCATACAAATTGTGGGCCATGTTTCATAATGAAATTTTATCTAACTCATGTAAATATGCATTCAAAAAAAATATATTAAAATTTAACTATCATCTGACATCCATAGTAACCTTTCTATACATGAATGAAAAATGTATATGTACCATATTTTATAATGCAATTTTAAGCTAGCATTGTTTTAGACATCTACATCGAATTATACTTGATTCATTCAAATGAAAAATGTAGACCACATTTTGTAATTTTCAATTTTAATAGATTCAATTTAAATAAGCCAAGACAAAACAACTTTAAACAAAATATAAGAATCATCTACTAACATTATCTGTAGAGGAATGATTAAATGCAAAATGTAACAAATAAATGAAAATTTACTTTCATTGCACTACATATTCACAAACTTAAATGTGTAAATCCAAGTTTTAAGCATCAAACCATACATCATGCAAATTGTCCCTTGCAAAATGTACATAAACTCCAAAATTAACACGTATTAAATAATAATAGAGAGTTCAACATTTAAAATATTTCCAAAATTTTAAAATATATAATAAAAAGTTGTGAAATAATAAGGTGCATCAATTCATAATAAAGAGTTTTACTTTAAATATCTCCAAATGTATATCATGATAAAGTAAATATAAATATTAAAACACTATCAAATAAAAAGTTGCATCAATTTAGACAATCTTGCTCAAATATACAATTTATCAACCTCCTTGTGCTCTCCTCTAGATCATGGGTGCCCTGCACAACATGTGTAATTTCATATACGCATAATATTATGTATTTTAAAATTAAATTTTAATGTTTTAAAATCAAATGAGAATGTAGGGTCATCAAAATAAAATTATAAAAAATTTCAAATTCCATGGCATACCTCATGGTGTTTGTTGGGTCGTGGAAAAGGTATGTTTTATCCTCATATTATCTTAATTAATCATTTGTCTTTCTGTGTTTATCTTTGTTTTAGGAATAAATATAGAAGAAATAATTGTAGAAGCTGGATAAAATCGATCATTAATGAATTGGGTAAATCTTGGCATGAAAAACTAACCTTCAATATCTTTATATGTAGGAACATGAATTGAACAATTGTTGTTCAAATGATAGAACAACAATGACCAAGAAAGGAAAAAGGACAACGTCTTGATTATGAAGGCCATCCGAAGACTAGGAGAACCAAGTCTATTCTATGATGAAATCATATTTTCGGTTGTGAAAATCCTCAGGATCTCCTGATCTTTACGATTCACCTCTATCTGTTTGTCTTTCCTAGGTTATATAAAGCCAACAGACAAAATGAACAACTAACTAGAAATTTGGAGATTGTAACTATTCATTTTTGACACAGAGTACTCTCATTATTGTAACACTATAACTCTATTATCAATTTTAATGAAGAAGATTGCATTTTACCCATAATCGCATTCTCAGTGTCTTTCGGCAGTGACTTTTGGACACTCTAGGCCCAGTCGATAGGAGATTTACTGCTTTAATTGTGTCATATTTATTTTTGTTTACACTTACAATTTTTTATTATTGTTATTTCATGAAATTATAATTATTCTAATTGTTATGAGTATTGATTGTTACGATTTACTTTTTCCATTCCAACTAGATTCTAGATCTTGTTGTGTATTACATTTGCGTGTTAATCTTTACCGAATTTATCAGGTTAGTTTAAGTATTTGATCATTGTTCATTTTGAGGTAGTGTTATCAGAGATCTTAAGATTACAATTGATTGCTTTGCGTGAGATGTCTTAATACTTACTTGCCATTCATTTTCCATAACTTTCCTTCACGTTGAACGAATTATTGTCTATACTAGTTAGAATTGTTAAGAGTGATCCATTTTACTTGCATTCTAATTCAATTCTCTGCATAATAGATTAAAGTAGATTTGAAAATGCTTTAAATATTTCTTTCAGAATTGTTTTGGATTGAACTTCGAGAATTAGATATTAATCATTGCAATGATTCTAAATAATTCCATTATGAATTAGCCTCTCAATTCACTTGCATAAACAATGTTGAATACTCTTGAAATAAACAAACTTTCCCTAGTTTGATAACTAATTTAGGTATTAAGGTTTATTTTAATAGTCATCTTAATGCACCAACATTTTGGTGTAGTTGTCGGGGAGAGTGTTTCAAAGTGATTTCTTTTTTTATTTCTCTTGTTGTAAAAGAATTGGGTTTTAAAAACGGGAGGTAAGAACCTGCTTAACCAACAAGTAAAGTGCTTGCTCATCAACCTTCTTTTCAACAAATGCATAGAGGTTAAATGGGAGTAGGGGTTTTTGTTTGAATGACTAGGACTAAAAAGATACAAAAAGATCTGAACCCCGTACCTAAATATGCAAAACTCAAGGGATCGATGAACCTTGGGAGATCAAATTTTATAAACAAAATCGTAAGAAAAGTAGAATCTTAAGCATCAGTAGGACCCCAGATTATATCTGGAAAAATCCCTACTATAATCCCTCAGGTAGCAGGCTCACCATCTGTACCCTACGCTGAGATCCGTAGCCAAACTAGAGGATCTAAACAGAGCTTTCAAGTTATAGAAAATTTATATTCTGATCCTTTACAAGAGGAAAATTTGTGAAATATAAGAGGAGAAGAGGGAGAAACTAGTGGAATTGCTAAGGCAGAGCCACAATTTCCTAAACTAGGATCTCCTGTGATCCTAGATCTCGGTAGTGCCGCAAAACCATCCCGGATTGATAAAACTCCACTTACTCAGATAACATCCCCTAAAGTCCCTGAAGGATATTGGCACATTTTCGACCAAATGGTGAACCAAGTACTTCAAGGTTAGACCTCAGTATTAGAATACCCCATAGTTGACCCAGTAACCAATGCCCTGATGAAAGCTATTCCCTTGCAAAACATCCCAACCTTTCATGGGATGAACACAGAGGATCTAGATGCTTTCTTATTTGAGTTTGACAACCTATGTAGAGGATATGATTATACCACTGACCCTCAAAATTTTATGTTGTTCCCTTCTACCCTAAAAGGAGAATATTTGAGGTGGTTCATGGGTTTAGGTGGGTGCACTATTAACTCTTGGGATAACATGAAAACTTATTTTCTCACAAAATATCAGGACTATTGTAGGACTAGGGAATTAAAAGATGAAATATTTAAGATGCCTACAAAGGATAATGAAACTCTAGATGAATATGTTAAACGGTTTCACTACAATTTGCAGAGATCCCCTTACTCCACATTACCAAAAGTAGTACTAAAATCCATCTTAATTAATGGAATGAAAGACAAATGGATAGAAACTTTAAATTTGATGGGGAAGGGACACATTTCTCAAGAGTATTATGATGAAATTGTTCACTTGTGTAGCAGGTGTTCATGAGGTAGCACACACACCGTGTCATGGAGCCGAAATATTATGACTAGAGGAAGCAAACCGCATAGTGGAGATGTAACAAGAATGGAAATTGGTAGCCTCCTATAGGACTTCAATACAAACATACTGGGCACCCTTACAATGCAATGGGATGTCCTACAGGGAAAACAAAAATAAGCCTTAATAGAACATAATTTGACTGTTTTTTTCCCATGTTGTCGGAAGAAGCACAGTCAACGAGAGTGTCCATTGGACATGGTCTAGACATGCGCTATCTACACCAACAACCATGCTACTGAGCAATGTCCATCACTTACAAGGCTGAAAGAAATTCTTAAAGAAGCAGAAAAAGAGATAGAATCAATATACTTAATGAACCAGCATCGACAGTGGCAAGGCCGACCCACAGGTATGTCACAAGACCCATCTAAGTTATTTCCTTCTTCACCATTTAATCAACAACAAAATTCCAGAACAAGGCGGCAAGGTAAATCATCTTTCTCGAAATGGTAGTTCCAACCATTTCCTACGTTACCTTGGCCAACTCAGTCCTTTCTAGGTAATGGTTGGTTGAATTCTCCTTTTACTCCTTTTTGGCAAAGTAATCCATACTCATCCCAGTGGCCTACCTCTACTTCAGAAGATTAAAAATGGTCTTTGAATTGGCAATGACCTCTAGGGATAACTAATATGCCTATGGGGATAGGTCGTCAACCTCAACTGAATCCAAGCCCCAATAACAAACCGGTTCAACTGGTGCAAATTGTTGAAAACTTAGACTATGAGACCAAACAAAAATAATGCAATGAAGTTATACTGAGGTCAGGACACATTATCACTCCTAAGGAAGATAGAGACCAACCACCAATTAAGTTAGAAAGCCTACCTATACATACACCATTGACTGTGACTGACACAAAAATAAAACAAGGAGAAGACACAGTTGAGCATAAAGATCCTAAAAAAGTCGTAGTTACTTCTCCCCCATTTCATGAAAGATTAACAATACCTAAACCAATTCTTTATCCAGACTTTGATTTCATAGGAGGACATAAAAATATTTTCATTAAAATTCCTCTCCTCTAGGCCATCCAAGATATTCCTATTTATGTTTAAAAAATTAAAGAACTATGTGTCAAAAGTCATGTTAGGAAAGTAAAATCTCCAAGCACTATTCATGTTGTAGGGACCTTGTCTGATTTAATCTTGTCGAGGGAAACACCGATAAAATATGAAGGCCTTGGGAAGGCCATATTTACAGTCCAAATATATGGCTTCTCCTTTCCAAACACACTAGTTGACTTGGGTGCAACCATTAACATCTTGAACACGAAAACTTGTACGACACTTGGTATCACAACTCTGGAACTAACCACCACCTTGCTAGAACTCGCTGATCGTTCGGTGGTAAGACCAGAGGGAACTTTATAGGAAATTACGATTTCTATTGATTCATGGGAGTCCCCAATGGATTTTCTCATCATAAACCCAAAAAGTCGATTAGATGGGCACCCTTTAATTTTGGGTCGACCTTGGCTAGCAATAGTTCATGCTTACATAGGTTGTCGTGAGGGAAACATGGCCATTTTTAAGGGGGACGCTATAAAAAATATGGTTTCATACCCTCCTACCAAACCACGTCTACCTATTGTGAAAATACATAAACAAGCATCCACCTACTTGGAAGAAAGTATTCCTTCACCACTTACAGTAGCAGAGGCACTTGAGTTCAAGAATCAGATTGAAAATTATGTCATCAATAACTTTATTAATAATCCAGCCACTATGGACAATGTAAAATGTCAAATATTAAAATCAATTCTTGACAATGAAGCCTTGGAAGACGCTTTGAAATATATTGATGATTAGCATATCTAGACAACTGTTGTTCATAACAAAAATCCTGTTGAAATTGAACAAGGCAAGATTTTAAACATTAACGATAGTCTAGACCGTGACCAACAACAAAAGCTCATTCAAGTTATACAAAAATATAATGGGGCTTTTGCTTGGGACTATCAAGACATGAAGGGAATATACCCACAATTATGTACGCATCATATCTACACCAAAAAGGGTGCTCGTCCTATCTGGCAACCTCGGCGGAGATTGAATCCACATCTCAAAGGTATTGTCAAAGAAAAACTACAAAAGTTGTTGGATGTGAATTTTATTTATCCCATTTTGGATAGCAAGTGGGTATCTCCACTGGTAGTTGTTCCCAAGAAAAATGGGAATTGGTGCATCTATGTGGATTACTGGGAATTGAACAATTCCATGTAGAAATATCACTTCCCTCTTCCATCTATTCATCAAGTCCTTCATACACTGGCAAGAAAAAATCTCTTTTCCTTTTTGGATGGCTTCAGTGGCTACAATCAGATCCAAATCGCCCCTAAAGACCAGGACAAAACCAACTTTACCTACCCATGGGGTACATTTCCTTACAGAGTGTTAAGATTTGGCTTAAGCAATGCCCCAACTACATTTCAGAGGGCCATGCTCAGTATTTTTTTTGATCTAATAAATGAAGGACTTGAAGTTTAAAAGGATGACTTTACCCCATATGGGGATGACATTTATCAAGCCTACAGACATTAGAGAAGGTTTTGGAATGATGCATCGCCACCAGGTTGTGTTTAAGCAATGTCAAGTTTCACATGATGATGTTGGAAGGCGTAATCATAGGACACTAAATTTCTACAGCTAGGATATAGGTAGATCTAGCAAATATACAGGTAATTCCCTTACTACCTACACCTTGTACTCAGACAGAAATACATAGCTTCCTTGGATATGCAAGTTATTATCGTAGGTTTATCAAAAAAATTCAAAAAATTCTACACCTTTGTATGCTTTAACAGGAAATGTTGAATTTAAATGGTCTTATAAATGTGACACTTCTTTCACATATTTGAAGAAATTGGTTTCGATGGCACCATTATTGCATGGATGCAACTCAGGGCTTCCCTTTCACATCTCTACAGATGCATCGGATGCAGCAATAGGTGTTGCCCTTGGCAAAGAGGAGGACAAAAAGCCTTATGTTATTTATTATACTAGCAAAAATCTTACTGCTGCTGAATTTAATTATATAATAACAAAAAAGGAATTTTTAGTTGTAATTTATGCCATAAACAAATTTAGTCATTATATAACTAACTATCAAGTTTCTCTGTATACTGATCATTACTCCATTAGATACTTAGCTAACAAACCCATTAAAAATGGTCGAGTAACTCGTTGGTTGTTACTTTTGCAGGCGTTTGATATCACCATCAAACACCATATAGGGAAGGAAAACCCAGTCGCATATTTTATGTCTTTGGTTCCAAAGATAAATGATCTGTTAGCAGTAGATGACTAGTTTCCATATGAACATTTATTCGTCATAGTAGTTAAAACACCATGGCATGCAGATGTAGCAAACTATCTGACGGTAGGAAAGTTGCCCAGACACTTGAGAGTAAGGGAAAGGAAACAAATTTTCCAACACAACACATGATTTTCTTGGATTGGCGAATACCTCTTTCATATAGGTTTTGATCTGTGCATATGCAGATGCATTTCTGAAGATGAAATCTACAACATCCTGAAGGCTTTCCATGACGAGTCGTGCACAGGACACTTCAGAAATCACAAAACTGGGCATAAGGTACTACATATGGGCTATTATTGGCCCACCATTTTTAAAGACGCTAAGAAATATGTCTAGGCTTGTGATAGCTGCCAAAGGATGGGCCGTCTTGGTCAATTTGATGAAATGTTGCTGCATCCCCAATTGGTAATAGAACCTTTCGTACTATGGGCATTGGATTTTGATGGCCCATTTCATCCGTCATCAAACCAAAAGGCATACATACTGGTTGCTACAGACTATGTAAGAAAGTGGGTAGAAACAATAGATTTTCCAAGAGCTACAAAAGAAGCCATAATTAATTTCATTTTTGGGTTATTTTTCTAGTATGGTTTACCTAGGGAGGTGATACTAGATGGAGGGGAGAAATTTGTAGGACATAATATTATAGCCACTCTACAGAACCACCACATAACACATAGAGTCACTTCCTCGTATCACCTGTAGGAGAATGGGCAAGTTAAAAGCACCAATAAGGTCATCGAACCAATTTTGACCAAGACAATTTCGACATCGACGAGACTGGGCTACTAGACTGCCAGAGGCCTTGTGGGCCTATCACAAACTTGCTAAAATACTACTGGATATTCTCCGTACGAACTTGTATTTGGAAAAGAACCTATCTTTCCTATTGAATTTGGAATAAATACTCTTAGAACAACCCAGGAAGTGGGATTGGATCTGTTGGAGGCCCAAACTAAATGACTTCAACAAATAAATGAATTGGACAAGGCTCTAATACTTGCCCTACAATGCACCAAAATTATTCAGGAGCAAATGGAAAAGTGACTCAATAGTCTTACTAAAAAGAAGATGTTTTAGAAAGGAGACTAGGTGGTCCTCTATGATTCTGGATTCCAAGACTTTCCAGGCAAGTTACAGACAAGGTGGCTTGGCCCTTATGAAATTCAAGAGGTACACAACAATGGCACTCTCACTCTAACTATTATTGATGAGTCTGGCCATTCTTTCCAGGTGAATGGACATCGAGTGGTTTTTATCATAAAACACTCACCAAAGAGTCTTTGTGCCAACAGGTACGTGATGACTCCACTATGAAAATTTAGATGCAGGGTGTAATGACTCGATAACTTTACTTTCATAAAAAAATATCTCCCTTCAGCCGTAAATAATGTATATATTCTTTTTACGGTTGGTTGCAATTTAGTTTAGGCATCACTATGTAAATACGAGGATTTCTCTTATTTTTTGGGGTGTGTTTAATAATTGTTGTACAACCAATTGAACAACTGCTATTCAGCCAATTGAACAATTGTTTCTGAAATCAATTGAACAGCTCCAATTTCCCTTTTGAGTATTTTTCTATTCAATCCATTGAACAACTCCTATTTCTTCTTTTCGTGTGTTTTGTTGTTCAATCAATTGAACAACTCTAATTTATTTTCGTATGTTTTTTTCAATTGATTGAATAGCAAAACATACGGAAATAAATTGGAGTTGTTCAATTGATTGAACAACAAAACATACAAAAAAGAAATCGAAGTTGTTCAATCAATTGAACAAATCTGATTTCTTTTTTGTATGTTTTGTTGTTCAATCAATTGAATAGCTCCCATTTATTTTTGTATGTTTTGCAGTTCAATCAATTGAACAACTCTGATTTCTTTTTGTGTATTTCTATGTTTAATCAATTGAATAGTTGTTGTTGAGTCAATTGAGAAACTACTGTTCAATAAATTGAACAACTCTGTTTTCTTTTTGTGCATATGTTGTTCAATACATTGAACAACAACTCTTCGGTAGAACGAACAAATGTGATTTCTTTTTTTCTTAAAACCAATAATTGTTTTACCATGTTTTCTTACTAAAAAAATATGTTTAGATTTGGAATTTGTACCCAAGATAAAAGAAAAAAAAGTAATATTAATAGCATTATGACTTGTAAAACCTTTGATGGTTATCTTTATTCCGAAACTAGCCTAGTTCATCTATCGAATGACTGGTTGAATATCTTCCCTTCAGACATATCATAAAATGATTTACTATCTTAATACCATGTTGGTTTATCTTTCACACTTTCAATTGATAATTCCCTTTGGTGTGATGATATACGGATAAAAGCATAAATTTCATTCGAATTGTTTTTACTTCTCATGCCATCCCTGACTCTTAAAGAGTAAATGAACCTCCCTCCCTTTACAATAAAAATATGAAAATATGAAAATGCAACACAAATATTCTTAAAGAGGATAAGGGGTCTCATCCAGAGCCAACCTACCATGATGATAAGTGTGCCTTACAAGTGAAATTCCATTATCACCACCACACTAGGGTAATCACCTTCATGATAGTCAAAACTATCAAAAGGACAGGAGGTCTCATCACGAGCCGACCTGATCACTTTTTTATATCCTGGTGAATGGCACTATGATTATCTGGTTACCATGCTAGCATAGTAGTCTCTTTATAGCAATGAAAAGGAAGATCATCTAAATACTAAATGGAGGACTCTAGCTCATTTTTGGGTTAAAAGGAAACCTTATCGAGGCTATGAACACCTGCTAGCAACAGTCGCTCTGCTTGTGGTATTGAAGTTCTATGTTACATTTCCAAATATTCCTTATCCTAGTACTTCCTATTGATTCATTTCTAAAGGTGAATTTACCACTTGAATAGCGTTTAAAGCTAAGTTAACCAACATGCATGGTAAACTATATCTTTATATGCATTATATCATTATTGTCTGATCAATTAATACCAATAGTCATCATCATTTATCGTCGGTCATACATTCATCACCTTTTCCACCTAAGGCAAATATCTCTTCACATAATGATCCAGTCTCTGTTTTATTCCTTTTATGGGCATTTCAAATATTTTCTGACCTGTACTACTCTAACCGTTTTTTTCGTTTTTACACCACTTCGATTGTTGTCCAGCTGCATTTATGAATTCCCAATGCCCTTTCCCTTTTTCCCATGCTTTATGGTCGTGGGCGACCTTTTCTGATTGGAGGGGGGAAGGTATGCATTATGAATAGCATGTGTAATGATTATCAAACTATTTTCTGATTAGAGGGGGGAATGGCTGCATTATGAATATGCGTGCGTAATAATTGTTAAACTATTTCTCGATTAGAGGGGACAAGGTACAAGCATTATGGATAGCATGTGAATTAATTATTAAGCTATGCCAAAAACTGTTGATGTGACAAACAACACAATTGCTCTTAATATTAACTCTAAAACAACATCATTTCTTTGTTAATAACTTTAACGTTTTGTATACGGTTTACGGTGGTGTTCCAAACTGTGAAATTTTGAGAAGAGAACATGTAAAGGTGAAAGTGAACCAACTATTGAGAAACAACAACCATGGGAGGAAAAACCATCCACAATGAACCTACAGTACTCTGAGTATCAAAACAGGCTCGCGAAATTCTCGAGCGCATTTGTTGGCTTCAATACCTAACCAAATTACAGGGATTCCATGAGGAAATAACACTTGATTTTTTGCAAAATATACAGAAAGGATGCACGATGGTGAAGGGAAGAAATATAATACTTTCTAAAGCAATTATAGCTGAATTCTTTGAACTTCTAGAAGAAGGTGCAAGATGGATTGATAATCATGTTCTCCCACAGGATGCAGTCGCAGTATTCCAAGACCCAAATGAACAATTAGTATGCAAAGGAAAAGGGATTCACCCCATAGCTTTAAAGCAACCATGGTAGGAATTGGTGACCATTGTTCAGAGATAAATGACTTGTGATGTATGTCAAGATGTGGTAAAACCTTGACAAATTAAACTGTTAGCTATTCTGAAGCAGAAAATCAAAGTGAATTTGCCATTTTATTTAAATTCATTATTGCATGACATTGCTAGTTGAGTTACGAAGGCTAAGGACCCAGATTCTGTCATCATCCATCATGGTTTGATTAAGTTAAACATCATTTGTGTACTATCCCAACAACAATTAACTTGGGATAACCTTGTAAATCCTTCCTTAACCCTACTAGAAGAAAACCCAGATGTGCAGATAGGTATAAATGATAGAAACATGGATGACCGAGAGACTGAACAACAGGGGGTAAAGGTAATAGGTGAAAAACGGAAAAGAAAAATAAGGAATCCTTCTTTGGCCTCAGGCTCAAAAAAGTGTAGGCACTTTTCAAGGATAAGATCACAATAGCACACCCAAATACTAACAGAAGAAGTAGGGTTGTCTCACATCCCCTCTCCAAGTCTGCAAGATGATTTTTTGTAGGAATATGAGGAAGAAATGGCTCAATTATTGGAGAATATGGGGAAATAATGTGAAGACATGGACCCATCTAGAAACTCTGAAGGGAAAAATAATTCCTTTAACCAATCTGCCTTTGCTAGTGGTTTTGGCCATGCTGAAACCTTCATTTGCTGATAATTTGGAGAGTCAGAGGGAATCAGTTCCCTCCATGTGTGAGTCCCTCGATAGAGAGGCCCATAGAGAGGAAACCCTCAGGGATGGAAATCAACTAGGGGTTATTGTTCCATTAGAGTCTACAGAGAAGGAATCCCCTATAAAGGAAGCCCTAGATGATGAAAATCAACTAGGGGATATTGTTTTAATGAAGTCCCTAGAGGACAAGGCCCATGGAGAAGAAGACCGTGAAATCGAAAATCGCTTAGGAGATACTGTTCGATTGGAGTCCACTGAGAGAGAAGCACATGCAGAAGAATACCTCAAATATGAGAATCAATCAGGAGATATTGTTCCATTCGAACATAACCCTGATATTGGCACTACTCCTCTTGAGCCTGAAATAAACATAACTATGCCATCGCTAATAAGAAATCCCATAATGAAGAAAACATACAAGGACAGATTGAGGAGTTTCACTAAGAAATACATGAAACAAAATAAAATAGTCAAGAAATTGAGAGAGTGGTTAAAGGAAGTAGTTAGGGTTTGGAAACTGAAAGTGGAAATGGAAATTTTAGGGACCCAAACAGAACAATGTTCTTTGGAGGATATTGAAACTCAGATTGAGAGTCCTTTTGTTTGTTCAATAGGGATCCAAACAGAGGAATGCCCTTTGGAGAATATTGATACTCATGCTAAAGGTCCTTGTGTTTGCTCAGTGGAGACCAAAACAGAATTTCCCACCACACATGTCGCTATCCAAACCAATTCGGAGGAGAATTCCCAAGTAGAGTGATGTATGACCCAAGGAATAGTTGGAATTGTTGTTCAAACCAATTTCAAAGGAAATGCTCCTGTAGATTGTTGTATGTCCCAAGAAGTGGCTAAAATTGTTTTTCAAACTGATTCAGTGATAACACAAGATGATGAAACTCAGATAGAGGAAACCTCTCACTGTGTTCCTTTGGTAAGGGAAGCTGTTATCATGAAATTACCGAATGAATTAAAAAAGACTCAGCAGGAGTTGTCTCAGCATAAGGAAGAAATAGTACCATTGTATGTACATCAGGAGTTATGGAAGAGATTCGAGGTACTTACTGTAACGAAAGACGAGAGGTTCTCCAACTTGAAAGATGAGCAAAAGAAATTAGAGAAAGCACAACCCAAGCTACAAAAGGCCAAGGAGAAAATTGAAACTATTTGTTCTCTTTACTTTGATGCTTTGTCTTGTCGATCACCTACCACTAATTATGCACTATTCATGTTAGAAAGATACCTCTTGTTGAAAGTTAAAGCTATCAGGGCTAGTAATTCAGTGGAATTCAAGACCACTCCAGGCTCTGTCAAATGTTTTAAGGAAGAAAATGACCTGGTACATCGCCTTCTATGCAAATTATACATGAAAAAAAAAATTCTTGTAGGATGAAATGGATAGTAATCATGGCCCCTTCATTGAGGATATTCATTTTCAAGCTTTTCTCTCTTTTGCTACCAATCAGGGTAAATGGGCTAAAGCCTATAACACTTTTCAAAAAGGACAATATGGTATAGCTTTATGAGTTAGGGGAGAAACCACGAAACCCTTACATCTTTTTGTTTGACATAAAGAGTTCATGAAAATAACAGGAGTCATGGCATATTTAGGACCACTCCATACATATATCATACAGATAGGAAAGCAATACTTTCAGGAAATTAATGAGGAAGCTTTGCCATCAGCAAGACAAATATGGGAAGCTTCCACTAACAATGTCAAGAATAGGAAGCCATTTGGGTATAGAAATTTCAAAGCTGCTACTACTCGCCTACACAGATACAACAATATGGTCCTAAGCATGGGCCCCAACTGGATAGGATGTGGCTACAGATGTCCTATTATCTGTTACCCTCCCAACAGGTATTACAGTGATTATAATTTGCCAGATTATTGTGTAAACCAAGATTTTGCAATACTTAAACATAAAAATTGTTCTACGCTATATAAGGAAGAAGTTTATTCTTCTTATTCTTTGACACAACTGCATCTCAATCATCTTATTGCACGAGGACATGTAAAAAGGTAAGTAGGAGAGTATGTTGGGCTGTGGAAAATGTATGTTTTATCCTCATATTAGCTTAATTAATCATTTGTCTTTATGTTTTTATCTTCATTTTAGGACTAAATATAGAAGAAACAATTGTAGAAGATGGATAAAATTGATTATTAACAAATTGGTTAAATCTGGGCATGGAAAACTAACTGTCATTATATTTATATGTAGGAAAATGAATTGAATGATTGTTGTTCACACGATGGAACATCAACGACCAAGAAAGGAAAAGGACAATGTCTTGATTATGAAGGCTAGTAGAAGGTAGGAGAAGCAAGTCTATTATGTGATGAAATCAGATTGTTAGTTGCAAAATCCTTAGGATCTCCTAATCTTGAGTATTTGCTTCTATCTCTTTGCCTTTCCTAGGTTTAAAGCCAATAGGTGAAATGAACAGCTAGTGAGAAATTTGTAGATTGTAACTATTCATTTTTGAAACAAAGTAATCTCATTACTGTAACACTGTAACTCTATTATCAAGTTTAATGAATAAGACTGTGTTTTACCCATAATCATATTTTGAGTGTCTTTCGGTAGTGACTTCTGGAGACACTGGGCCCAGTCGATAGGAGATTTACTGCTTTAATAATGTCATATTTATTTCTATTTACTCTTACAATTTTTTATTACTGTTACTTCATGAAATTAGAATTATTATGATTGTTGTGAGTATTTATTGTTATGATTTACTTTTGTTGTTCAAACTAGATTCTAGATCTTGTTGTGTTTTACATCTGCGTGTTAATCTTTACCAAATTTTTCATGTTAGTTTAAGTATTTGATTGTTGTTCATTCTGAAGTAGTGCTATCAGAGATCTTAAGCTTAGATTTGATTGCTTTCTGTGAGATGTTTGAATAGTTACTGTTGTTCATTTGTTCTAGCTTTCTTTCATGCTGAATGTATTATTGTCTATACTAGTCAGATTTTCTAAGAGTGATTCCTTTTACTTGCACTCCAATTTCGTTCTGTACATAATAGATTAAAGTAGATTTGAAAATTCTTTAAATACTTCTTTTAGAATTGTTTTGGATTGAACTTCGAGAATTAGATATTAATCATTGCAACGATTCTAAATCATTCCATTATAAATTAGCCTCTAAATTCACTTGCATAGACAATGTTGAACACTCTTGAAATAAATAGAATTTACCTTGTTTTATAACTAATGTAGGTATTAAGGTTTCTTTTAATAGTAATATTAATGCATCAATAGTGTTTCCCCTCCATTGTGCCCTTTTGGTGTTCATCTTGCATTGCACCCTCTTGGATGCCCTGTAAAATACATGTACATGTATATATTAGAAATTTTAAATTGCATGTAAGAAAATGCATAAACTCATAGTCTTAAAACAATTATTACATGGCCTTTTCAAATTGTTTAGATGATGCTATCCCCATTGTCAACTCCATGGCTAAAGTCCCTGGACAATGGAAATCATCTCCCCAAACCTAAAGTTCCAAAATTTTAAAATTATAAGATAAATTTATAAATCATTTTTATTGAAACTTTCAATTCAATTTATAAGAAAAACATAATTGAAATATTCAATACTTATGGCACATCTCCTAATAGGGAAAACATGGTGGAAATATGTCCAAAAGATTGTTCTGAATCAGAATGTATTAACATTTAATTATATATACATAATTATTTCTCTTAAAAGTATGTCAGGTCACAATATACTGATATAATAAAAGTAGAATAATAATTGTATCAACATGAACTCTTAAAAAAAACTAACAACTCTCAAAATATCTTCATTGGAACTTGAACCTTGGACCGTGGCATTATCAAAATTTTCGTTCAAAAAATGTGTTAACTGCAAATGGTGAACATAAGATACATTTCTGTTAGATTATATCTAAAAAATAACAAAATGTATACGAATTAGCATTAGCATGTATATAGTAAAAATTACACTTAAATATTAACCCTGACCATTGACACATACCGATCACACACCCACCATCTTGTTCATGAATAATTAATTCTTTCCAACCATTACGACAAGCCTTTTCATATGCTCTGATCTCCTTAGTATTCATATAATCTATCTCCTCATCTGTTTTATATACAAAATTAGCACATGCATTAGCTCATGCTCTTTGCCAATTTAGACCAATATCAATTCTGATCAATGCACTTTATATGTTGTCTATAATGGTATCCCTTCCTTCTCGACTAATTTGAGAAGTGACATCCATCTCTGACTACAAAATTACAAAACGAGGAGGTTGGCATACCAAAGGTGGCTAAGCAGGAGGAAATTCAGTATCACGTAATGCACCATTACGATTATATAACCGACCTTTCCAATTAACATAATATTCAAGTGGAAGGTCATTATAATCGGGTTTCATACCCAAAAACAAATTCTGCATAAAATAAATTTTCAGAACAAACTGGAACCTCATCATTCCATGGTAGCTTTCCATACGCGGCAAGGAAGCAATCATACTAATGGCTAGCTATATCGGGGTGCTTGAAATATTACACCTTGAGCATCTTTCTTTTCAGCCCTTCTTTGAAATTAAACATAGATTTTGCATCTTCTTTTGTAACCCTTTTATTAATCTCGACCCATTTATTGGGACCCATCACTTCTTGTTTTCTATGCCTTATCATATTTATAAATGAATTCGTGGTTGGCCCAAGATTCTTGTAAACATCAAGAAATGAGCTTAGCGAGTGTGTAACTATTTCTAAGCTTTCTCTACTCTCAGCAGGGAGCTCCAAACTCCCAAGATCTTTCCTTAATTTAGAATAATGTGTTTTTCACTTTTGTAATTTGCATTGTTGGAGGTTTATCTCCTAAGGAATCTCATTCTTATCATATGGATAAAAAGTAGTTGGTGTTTGGCCTTCTTCTTGAACCATCCGGCTTCGCTTATGTCTACTTGGACCAACATTTTCACCGTCTGGATCAATATATAAAATTACATAAATATAAAACATGTGAAAAAATGTATTCATAAATGTATGCAACATAGACATGTATAATTTACCTAAATGATGTTGACCACTCTGAGATTCATGGCCAATCGAAGAATGTTGACCACTCTGAGATTCATGGCCACTTGCAAAATGTTGACCACCCAGAAAATGTGGACCACCCTGAGATTCATGACCACTTGGAGAATTTTGACCACCGTCACGCAATGCAATTGTGAGCGAAGCATCTAAGAAAATAGAAAATCAATTTTCAATATTTATGTGAACGTACATATGATTGTACTTATTTATCATTTAATTAATTAATTAATTATATATATATATTATATATATAATTATATATATATATATATATATATAATATATATATATATATATATATATTAATATATATATATATATATATATAGATATATGCCATGAGTGAACGATGGACTCCCTCGATTCATTTGATTTCTCTTTGATCCAATGACCTCGACTCTTACACTAGTTAGATGCATGAGACTCTGATGATTCGCCTCGAAGAATCAGAGAAAAATGCTCATTCCATGAAATATATATATAATATATAATATATATATATATATATATATAATATTATAATATATATATATATATATATATATATAATATATTCATGATATTTAAAAAAGTTATTTAAAAAGATCAAGAATTCAAAAAATTGTTGTAACCCTTGAAGTTACCTCATGCATTTAATTGATTTAACCCTTGAACTTACATCATGCATTTTAAGATCTTAAAATTGCTATTTAAAAACATTGAAAGAATTCAGAAAATTAATGTAACAATATGAAGTTCTTCACTTAAAATATATTGAATACTAAGAACAAATGTTGAAGCATGCACATTTTGAAAATTAAATACAAAATTTTCTAAAACATGTCAATTTCATCAAGTTGTGCTTACATAGTGGGCACACACTTGCTATAGAATTGAAAAAAACACATGGTCATTAAAAGTGACACATTGCTAACTATAAAACATACACATATCAAAGATATCTTTCAATGTCCATTAATAAATATCGATGGAGAACTTGTTAGCAGTAAGTCATCTTTCACACACAAATATTGAAATTCCATTGGCCCATAAAATAGATCACTAGACATCTTATTAACATTTGCACGATGTCTTATGTTAAATGATTGAAATTGACTGACAATATTTTTTTCTTCTCCATGCAGTTGCTTTAACCTATCCTTTTTAAATTGGTACGCACCTTTCATCTGGTTCAACACAAGTTTAGAATTTGTGAACACTACAAGTCCATTGGATCGATACTCCCTAGATTTTCCTAAGACTTCTATTAATGCAAGATAATATGCTTCATTGTTTGTTGTTCTTCTAGGTACATTCCTTTTCCTTCGGAGGAATTTTTTCATCACAATATTGCATAGCACATAAGTAATCACTGCCTGCCCTGGATTGGGATAACAAGAAACTTCTATGCATAATGTCCATCTTTCAACCATGTTTAATGGGTTTTCTAAACCTTGTAAGAAAAAAAAATCAATAAAATGAATTTAATATATTTATACATGTATTGTTAGGTTGTGCAAAAGATTATTTTTTAGACAAATCTTTCCAAAGGCTAGGTAGAAAGAAAGGTTGTTTCTATTTGGTTGGATGGGTTGGATAATTCCAAGAAGAAAATAGCTAGAGATCTCTATTTCAACTCAACTACAAATATCTAATACATTCAACTTAGCTTGAACTCAACTGAAGCATTAAAGTATTTACTAATTTATTTTTATGTTCATTCCACAAATACAAATATTTCTAATTCAGCTTAGGTACAAATAATCCAAATTTGAAAGTATTTCTTAGGAAGCTAATAGATCCATGTTACATGCAAATAGATAAGCAAAGTGAGTTACAAATAATGAAAAAGGAAACTGTTTATGGTGCTCGACCCACCAACGTTCGGTGATCACCCGGGTATGAAGTCTCAACTAGACCTCACATCATTTGGTGTTGGAGTCCCATCCCGTATGATGGCCCAGTTGCCATTATCGTAAAGATTTGCCTCAACTCTTACTTGTAAGCACATGAGAGTGGTCTTCTTTGTCTTTCGAGAATTGAGGTTCACTTGCTTAGTGTGCATAAGTGTCACTTGTGCCAATGGTTCTTTCACCATAGAAGGAGAGGGTTGGAGTGAGTGCCAAGTCAATTGGGAGAAGTCCCAAGTCTGCTAGGAACACACAATGTAATAGAGCATGTGCAGGTTTCGGTGGAATAGTCCACATGGATGCGGAAGTCACAAGACACAAGGGAAGATAACATGTATAACATTTAGCGGATTAGTACCCGCCAGTGCAATGGTTGTTATAGCAAGTTTTATGTGAAAGGCATGTATGATGTCCGGGAGAGTAGTCAACATGAGCGAGACAATGTTAAAAACATATACAACACATTTTCATTAACATATGTGTATTACAGCAAGTGAATTAGTTCAAGTGTTAAACATAGGTTAAAGCAACATGCATTAAAAGTGTTAAATATTAGTCTTAGAATAGTTACAATACATGTGTGAAAATGTTCTAGCCTATTAGCAGACTTCTGAAATAAGGGAAAGTTCCAAGATACATCATTACACCATACATCACTAACCGCGTGGGTGAGGCGTTGGAGCCACTACTTACTCCTCAAAGAAAAAATATAGACTCTCAGAGCTATGTGGGAGGAGCTAAGGTGAAAAGTCCTTTGCATGTACAAATGAGGGGATATTTATAGCCAAGGGTGAAAATGACCCTTGTGGCTATTCGACTATCATCATGGCTATTTGACTTCCATGAATTTTGGACTTTACATGACACTTCATACAACAAGTAGGTCTCTTAGACTTCCATGTTACATTACATTGACTGATAGTATGGCCCACAGTAGAGATGTGGATGACATGACCCATGACATGACTCGACATGACTATGCTAGTATATTCGTGTTGCTACGGCTGTGCATGTCGAGCTACAGTGCTGTTGGGTGATGGATGTCATCATGGTGTGTTCCAGCCTCTCCTCCACATGGAAAAGTATGTGGAGTCTTCGATGGTCATTGGTTCGCTTGATGTTGCATTCACATATTGCACCTTGTGAAAGGTGCATGTTCATTTGTTCGTTTGTGAAAGGTGCATGTTAATTCATCCATTTGTTAATGAGAACATCTTGAATGTTTGTTTGTTCATCTTTCTGCGAACACATCTCTACATTATCATCCATTCATGGGCATATCTCTTTGCATGCATCATCGGTTTGTCTGTTGGTGATCCTGTCCTTCTGCATGTGCTCCATTTGTTCATCCCATCCATTTCTGTGCCATGTTTGTTTGTGTACCTCTAACTGTAGTCACTCATGATGAGATGACATCAAATCCAAAAATCTCCTAATCTACCATGATGCATGATCAATTCGGATGCAGGTGACCAGGAGAGGTGACAAGGTTGTGAGGCGGGATGAAGGCGCCGAGCACTACTGATGAAAACTATGGAAGAGTCATTGGGTGATGAATATGGGCAATTCGGATCGACAGTGACTTTCCGCGGGGTCTGACTCAGCTGGAGGACAAAACTGTGTAGTTTTTGGGAGGAACAATCTAGGCTACAGGAAGGCTGAGCAAGCAAAATCTATGCAATTTCCAAAACAAGCAAACAGTGGGAGCTTGGAGGCCAAAACTGGGCAATTCCTAGAGGGAATTGCCAGTTGGCTGTCACAATGCTGGTAGCAAAAACTGTGCAATTCTTGGAGGGAATTGGTAGTCAGCTGCTAGGTCACTAGCAGTAAAAACTGAGCAATTCTTGAGGGTAACTAGCAGTAAGTTGTTGGAGCTTGGCAGCAAAAACTACACAATTCCTGGAGGGAACTGGTAGTGAGCTCTTGGAAGTTGCTGGTTGGAAAAACTACGCTGATGCTGGGATGCTAGCCTTCTGATCACCTCTGTTCATTTTTTGAGTTGAGCAAATTGCTAGGAAGCATAGGACTTTCCCATGAAAACTATGCAATTTTCTTGGTGAGCAACTGGTCAACTATCAGGAGGCTAGTTGGAAAGTGCACAATTTTCTGAGGGAAAGAGGGATGGGCACTAGGTGTTTCTTTGGACTTTTTACGCAATTTTCCTAGTCATCGAAGCAAGAAAGGTCTGCAGCCTCTGCAAAATGTTTTAGGGGAGTCAGTCTGGAGGTGGCTTCCTGGTCAAAATCTCTAGTTGACTAGCATGAAGGTTGATTGATTGGCTTGTGGGCAGCACAACTTGAAATGCATTGCTTGGTGCTTCTATGTTATTTTGGGTGACATTCGATCGAGTCGATGACGAGTGATTGTCAACCTTTCAGAGGGGAGTCCGGTCATCATAACTTTAGAAAAATTATTAAGTGTGTGAATTAGTGAAAGATGCATATGTGATCTTGCAAACACACAATTACATGACTCGATGACAAATGCTCAACATGACTGATCGACGGTGTGAGTGAAAAGCGTGACGATTGTCATCAATTTTTGATGGACCAAGATGATGCTTGCACGAAAATGTATGTGGCTCCGTGTGTGAGTGCGAAAGATGTTTTCAGAGTGAACACAACATGTAAACATGAAGCGAAAACCTTGAGAATGACTAGAACATGGTTGCAAGAATGACATTGACATCAACATGCAAACAATTGGGTGAAATGATCAAGCAAGGTGGGTGTGAATAATCACACGAGCTGACGGAGTGAACCCTAGTGCGTGCAATCACCAAGTGAAATTCTCAAGGGAGGTTGCAACATTGGTTGCATGTCAAAATTTTGGAGGGTGGTTGTAGCCGCTACAACACTTGGCGACACATCGGTAGAACTCTAGCTTCTCTATTTTGGTTCATTGCTAGAATAGGGCCTTGCTCTTTCTTGAAGTATTGAATTTTTGTGTGGTTTACCTCCGCTTCCCTACTTACCCCATGGACATACATGGTTCACCTTTTTCCAACTCAGTCAAGAACAATCAAAAGTTTAGTTTGATCACAGTTTTTCGAATTCGGGAAGGGTAGTTTAGCTCCCAAGTTGAAGATTTTCAGAGTATAAGTTTTCATCTCTGGTGTTGCTCTGCTGCCAACATGCCTGGATAGTACCCTAGTGGAGTCATACAGGAACAAATGCATTTCTCCACTGCCAGCAAGCCTAGTAAGTACCTCGGTGGAGTTGCATGCTTCACTTCTCTACCGAGGAAGCCTTTCTCTTTTTCCACCTTTGTAATTTTTTTTAAGAGGATTGTGCATAGGCACTTATTTATTTTTGGGGCAGAAGAGGGATCCTGACTTATTGAGAGAAGGAGAGGTTATTCCTTTAGAGAAGCATGTAATACCTTTGACATAGGTTTGCTCATATGGATTTCACCTTCTCTGTTTTTACTAGTTGGATGAGTTGAAACATGCAGAGCAGAAGGCTAAGTAAAAGCATAGGGCTTCCTAGTGTGGAGACAGGTTCATGGTTGGACCAAAACTTCCCTTGTAGACGGCTCGTATTTTCTGTCAAGACTTCATCGGTTGAAGGTTATAACCAGGCACAAATAATATGGACACAAGACTTGTCCAAGTGCTGCAGTGTCACAAGTCTCTTCAAATTTCAGCCACATACTCTATTCAAAATCCAGAACGTAGTAGTTGGCAGCAATTATTTCTGAAAGCCAAAATAGTAAGATATCAAGAAAACAAAATAAACTAAACAAAAAATAGTGAAAAAAAAAAAAAAAAACAAAACAAAAATATAGTAGGCAAAGAAAACAAGATGAAAACAACAAGTAGCAAGCATAATAGTACATGGCATGGGGTGCAGCTTCGCCTACTAGAAGTAATTCTTGAGACCTTGCCCATTGTCAGGAAGGTTGTCAACCCTCCCATCAAGTGATTTCAGATGGTGTATGTGTGTGCCAAGATTCTCAAGGACTAATACAAGTCTACCGGGTTCTGCTACTGAAACCTAGTGGTATTCCAAAAGACCTTTAAGTGAAGATGACACTACTGATTCAGATACTACGTGCAACATAGGCTCTGATGATGGCATGGGGTAGTTGTTTTTATCCCAAGAGTAGTTCAAGTTTTTGAAATCAATGCATAAGTGAATTTCCCTGGATTTCTTATGTGCAAAACTTAAATTAGAAACCCACGTATGATGACGAACTTTGTAAGTAATCCAAACATCCAAAATCTTAGTCAATTTTTTCCATATAAGGAGTTCAAATGACATACATGTTTTATCTAGCTTTTGTTGTAATGGCTTGGTTCCTCCTTTACCTGGTATCCATTGTTGGATTATTTGTGTGTCATGTATACTCAGGTCATCATCTGCCCATGCAAAAATATCTCGATACTATTTGATCAAGCGATCAAAGACTTTCTGCTACTGCAGTGTGTAGTTTGTACCGATCCTGGATATCTTTTGATCATGATTGGTTCCCATGTTTGTCTATTTGTTTGTAGTTGTGGGCCTATCGGTTTTGTTGTTTCTTAACCCTTGATAGAGGTTGTGAAAGTAATAGACCTTGTTGAGAGAAACTGCACCCTTGGGGATGGGGTTTCCTTTCTTTCCATTAGTTGTAGTATTTAGGGGTTTCTTGTGCTCATTTTCATCAATTGTTGTGTCCTTGAAAGCATCAACATTGTTTGTGGCATGGAGTATCACTTTGAGTGCAACCATGTTGAGGCTAATGGCCTTTTGTAAACTCAACATGGCTGCTTTGTACTCAACAATGTTGTTTGTGCACTTGAACTCCAAGTGGCTTGAAATCATGTGTTTTTTGTTGTTTGGGGTGAACAAGGTACACCTGATCCCTGAGCCATCATGTGTATTTGATCCATGAAAATGCATGGCCCACAACCCATTTGTACACGGACGGTTTGATGCACTTTCACTGCTGCTACTACTGTTACTATTGCTACTACTAATAATGTTACAATGTGCTATACATGTTTCATTTCCATCAGTTGGGCAAGGAGGGAGACCTAATTGTGTGTCTGGTGGGGTTAGAGTTGGTCGTGTAGGGTAACACCACAACGTTGTTTCCAAGAGGTAGTTTCCAAACATGAGTCCTGCGAAGGCCAACGATTCATTCTCGCCATTAAGGGGAGTGACATTGTGCTTCATATACCTCTTGGAAACTACCCAGATTTGGTTGCATTTTCCCTTGTATGGAAGGCACATATGTGACCAATCTGTAGCAAAATATCCATCCAGCTTGCTGGACTAGTCTCTGCTGAGTAGTAGACAGTATGCTTTCGGTATGTCCAAAACAACTATGTTGATGCATTGGTGGACTCGACCGTCATGAGATAGTCAGAGGATCACATCTCATAGTTCACCAATGAATGGAACCAATGTTCAATCAAGTTGGATGATCCACGTGGATGACTTGCTCCATTGTGCATTGATATTTTTCACAATGGGGAGCGGCATGGTGTTGGCTGCCATGCCAGAATCAACCTTGCAGTTGTGAAAATTACAATTAAAAATTTCAAATGATAGTAGGAATGGAGGGTAACTTGAGTTTGCTTCTTCCATCCGGAGTGCGTTGAGAACAGTAGAAAGTGATTTGGAAGGTGTTCTTGCTCCCTTGTTAGTAGAGGTTGCACAATCTGTTGCTCTCTATCCCAATGTGTGCAACAGATGTCTCGTTGACTCTGGATCTTAGCTAAATCAAACAAATTTATGTTCGCTCGAGTTTTATTCATGTCATCTACAATGTTCTAGTCCAGAGGTGGAAGACTCTCAGTTTGATTCTCATGGAGGTACTCTTGTCTGTCGCTATCTTCCTGGACTTGTTTTGTGTTTTCTAGTTTGGGGCGGCTAGTGGATTAGCTTTCCTCATCAATAGTATCATCCTTTTTGCTACTTCTCCAAGCGTAAGGGGAGACCCTTTACTCCTAATATTTTAATGGTCATTTTGTCTTAGGGGCTATATTTAGGTGTTCATCTTTATCATTTCTTTCAAGCATTGATATGCACTCACCACATGCCCAAAATTTGATGCTTCATCAGGTGCAATACCTTCATCATTATGTCTATCATCTGATTGCTCCTACATACTTCTCTTTGCATCAAATATATGGTTGTATACTGAGTTTGCAACTCACTTTCGGTCCAAACAAAAGTTCTCGAGGTGATGTTCTTTGTGGAACGAATAGAACTTGGGATCTGCTCACTGATCGACATTGAACACAAAGCTCTATGCATATTTTTGAGCGAACTAGTTTATGCCTGATGAGTTGCTTCTCTATTTCTATCTAGGTATATGGCTACTTACAGATGTGGCCATTTTCCGTTGTTTAAGCTCGTACACTTCTGTTGTTAAGTTCTTGACAAGGTGAGTGAGGGTTTCAATATCATTTTATTCCTTGTTATACCCTTGCTTGCCATCGCTTGGGACTTCCTCCTTGTGTCTCTAGATTCCTTTGCTGGTTCATCATCCTTGATGACTCCAATACCGTGTAGGTCATTTTCGACAACAATAGCCTATTCACAATTTTCCAAGAGTGTTGGTTTCGCGACTTTCTTAATGAACTCCGCAATGTTGGTCAGCAGTGCAGACGTGTAGTAATCAAAAGTGATGAAGTCATGAGGCTTGGTGTCGACTGCAAATTTTTTCAATATGCCCTAAAGCTTCACTCCCTCTGTTCGTTTGTACCACAACCCATACGGAGATGTGTCTCTGACATATCTCATCACATGCTTCGTTGCCTTCCAAAACAACTTGGTAGGTTGAACCATAGCTTGACTCAGCTGGTTCACCACAAAGCATAAGTCTAGTCATGTGTTCACTAGATACATCAATGAACCCATAAGATGCTGATAAATAGTAGCATCTACTACCTCACCTGAAGTAGCATCCTCCTTCCTCCAGTTACCAACTAGATGAGTCTGCATGGGCTTGCACTTCTCCATGTGGAATTGCTTGAGTATCTCATTGGCATACTTTCCTTGAGACACAAATACTTCCCCATCTTTCTGCCACACTTCCATGCCTAGAAAGTAGTGCATAAGACCCATGTATTTCATGTCAAACTCTCTTGCAAGGTCCTCCTTGCAAAACTTGATCAACTAATCATCACTTGTCAAAACCAAATCATCCACATAAAGAACAATGATCAATGGCTTACCTTCTACCATGATGTGGTAAAGGTTCTCATCTGCTTCACTCTTGGTAAAGCCCAAATCAGTGAAATTGTTGTCGATCCTAGTGTACCAAGCACGAGGTGCTTGCTTCAGCTCGTACAAATCCCTCTTGAGTTGGCACACATGCAACTCACGATCAAAGGTCTCAAAAATTTCCGGCTACTCAATGTACACCTCTTCCTCAATCTTCCCATTGAGGAACACAGTCTTAAGATCCATCTGATGGATCTTCCAACCCATCCCAGCTGATAGTGCCAACATCAATTTGATAGATGAGTACCTTGCTACAGGAGAAAAAGTCTCGTCATAATTGATCCCCTTCACCCGTGAAAAACCATGGGCAACAAAACCTGCCTTATGTTTCTCAACACTTCCATCAGCTACCTGCTTTACCTTGTAAATCCATCAAGAACTCACCACTGACTTGTCTTGAGGTCTTTGTACAACATCCCACACACTATTCTGAATGCTAGAGTTGTACTACATTGCTTCCTCAAAAGAAGAAGGTTCAGCCTCTACACACTCCCCAACCAGGGCCATGTAACCGGTGTACCACTTGGGTGATCTCCTCTATCTAAGCTGAGAAGATGGTTGTCCCACATTCTCTTGCACATCCATCATCAACCTGTCAGCTTCCCTTGAGCATTTCCACCCATCTCTGGAAGACTCAACATGAGTGGATGTCTCCATTCCCAGATCCTTTGCATGTGGCTGCTCTGCATCAGTATGAGGCTCCTCCTCCTTAGGAACTAAAAGTTCCTCCTCTCCATGCAACTTGAGCTCCCTCTCAAGTGATATTCACAGGGCTTTCTGCTTGTCAAACTTCGGATCTCTACAGACCATTGTACTTTGACTAGTAGGCAGGAACACCTGATAATTGTGGGGTGTATTAGTGTACCCCGCAAGTATCCGCAACTCAGCTATTGGATCTAGCTTCTTTTCGGAATCTTTGGTCACATGGTAATAAACTGATGATCCAAATATCCTCAAGTGACTCACATCTGGTTTCTTCCTGGAAAAGGCTTCCATTCGTGTCTTCATCCCCAATATATGGTGTAGACTTCTGTTCTGCAAGTATATTATTGTATTGCATGCCTATGCACACAAATGAAGTGGTAGGCTTTGGGCATGCAACATTGCTCGAGCTGCTCCCACAATCGATCTGTTCTTCCTTTCATCCACCCCATTCTTTTGTGTGTTATGGGGTGCCATCAACTCCCGTTTAATTCCTTCTACTGCGAAGAATTCCTTAAACTATTGGGAGACATACTCTCCACCATTGTTGCTACGCAAGGCCCTTATTTTCTTTCTAGATTTTTTCTCTTCCAAGGCTTTAAACTCACAAAACCTTAAGAAGTTATGATCCTTCTTTTGCATAAAGTAGATCCAACATCTACGAGAAAATTCATCAATAAAAATAACATAGTACCTTTGTTTGGCGGTGGAGGCTGTAGAGAATGTCCCACACACATCTGTGTGAACTCGCCCCAGGATTTCTCTACCTCTACTGTCTCAATCTTGAAAGGAATATTTCGCATACATACCCAAGGTACAACCTTTGTATGTATCTTTCTGCTCCAGTTTTCCATTGGGAAATCTAGTAGAAATCTGTTGCATGATCTTCAAGGTCCCATGGTGCAAGTGGACCAATATTCTATGCCATAGCTCGCCAACATCTTGGCTCTGCACCATCTCAACTTTGGAATTAAATGCAGCAAAATCAGCTACCTCCAGCTTGTAGAGATTCTTAGCTTGAATCCCAATCCTCATGGTTTTTCCAGTGCCGATATGCCTCAAGAATATCTTTCCTTTAGTAAAGACTACATCATAGCCTTTCTCTTCCAGCATAGCAATAGACACAAGATTCTTCTTCAAGCCCGTACATACTTTACATCAGTTAGGGTGAGAGGAGCTGCATGCTCCCTCTGAAATACAACAATTCTTCACCTGAAACACGGTACTTTGCATCATCGCCCATCTCGATCCACATCTAGAGATCCTTCTCCTCCAAGGTACTGAAAAGATTCTTTTCGCCAGACATGTGGAAAGAGGATCCACTGTCCAGGTACCAAACACATCCCACCATGGATGAAACCATGCATGCAGTGAGAGAGAAATCCAATTCAAACTGTGAGGCCAGTGCCTCACCATCTGATCCCTTCGAGGATCCCTTCCTGGATTTCTTCTATTGACAATTTATAGCATAATGGCCCACCTCATGGTAATGAAAACATCACACTTCTGATTTTTCAAACTTCATCCCACCTTGGGAAGAAATGGATTTGGAATGGGACACCCTCCCTTTCCGTTTCCTCACCTTACTCGCTAAGGCTGTATTTTCTTCATCATCTTTCTTTGATGAAGATCCATCTCTGGTGCTTCTTCTTATCTCCTCCTGCATCAAATCCGACCAAATTCGTTCCCAATCTGGAAATTTCTCTCTTCCATTTACCAAGTCTTGGTAGCTATGCCAACTCTTAGGAAGACCGAGGAGAGCAAGACTCACCATGTCATCATCAGCTGTCGTGATCCCTACACTTCCAAGCTCATCCCTATAGGTGGTGAGCTTGTTCAGATATGTAGAGATTGTGTCACCCTTTTCACACTTGATTTTTTGAATCTTGCATTTTAGTGCCAGCTTCCTCTGATCACTATTACTTTGATATAGATCTTTCAATGTTTTCCACATTGAAAATGGTATCTCCTTCCCATGGAGACTTGAGACTATGTGGTCTTGAACTCCCTCCAAAAGGATTCTCCTTGCTCTAGCCACACATTTCTTCCATTTCACCATTTCTATAGCATTAGCTATTGCTAGCTTGGGGACTTCTTGATCAATGAAGTCCTTCAAACTATTGTCCTCTAATAGTTCTTCCATGCAATCCTTCTAGGCTATATAATTTGAGCTGCCATCTAGAGCATACTCGAGTCTTAAACCATTGAATGCCATTAGTGAAATTTGCGATGTGGTAAGAATTTAAATTCTATAATCAGGGACTTCAAATTTCAAATTTCTCCCTTCTTTGTATACTGTTATTCTCTTTGATCACCTTTTCTTCGATACCATGTATAAATTCCCACTGTAGATCACCTGATAATGCAATCTACAAAAGAAAAATACTTGATCTACTTCTACAAACAAGCTTGCAAAATCTTAATCAATTATGAGCAAGATCAATTAGAACACATATAACAGAGAATGAGAAATCAATCACACATGAACACAGAATAATACTCTAGGGAAGGCCTCAGCTAAAAACCTCGATCTCTGTATTATCATACAAGTGAAAATATGTCCGGATTACACAGAGCTTTAGCTCACAAGCTATCCAGCTCTTAGTACAATCCCTCAATACAACTCACAGATTGAATAGAAACAACATATGTCTTCCTCCAATCCTCATAGCCTCCTATTTCCTTACGCAGTTTCTCCTAGGGTCCAATGCTACCACCTGCGTGAATTGACCTCATCACACACTCATCAAACATAGAAATAACTACGCAATCTCAAAGGAATGAATTCCTTCTGCATGAAAGAGATATCCTCAATGGAATATTCTTGCAACTGATAGTACACCGTCCCATCATCTGATCTCAACTGGGTCTCTCTCTGAATTAACATGCATGAGTTATTTATGAGAGAATATTAAGTTATCTGAAGTGCAGTAGCTACATACATGCATGCATTAACTAACTCAACTCACAATCAGTTCCACAAATTGTTGGAACTAATCTAACTGGACTTAACTCAGTTAATTGAGCTAACTAATTATAGCTCAATGTACAACTCATCTTGATCTCCTTTAATCAAGGAATAACTTCCTCAATCAAAGGGGAAACTATTGCATGTCTTCACATAGACTTCATGTTTGATTTTCTACAACTAATTAACTCAAGATGAATTAATTAATTATTTTACAAATAGCTTCTAAGATCAAATTCGAATTTTAATTCTAAATTTTAGTTTAGGGACTAAATAAAATTGGGATGTGTCCTGAAATGCTCTTTATAGCAGTGTTATTTTTAGCACTTCTATTTTTATCATTTCTTGTTGTTATTTTAAACAATCTTGTGCAAAACAACTAAGAGATCCAATGGTCCCTGAGTCATCCATTCTAGATTTGGGTTAGCCATCTCTTCTTCTTCTTCTTCCTCCAGCTTTCTTTCGAAATCTGACGGTTCCGACTCTGAGTCTGTTGGTTCATCTCTACCTTTGCCTCCTCTGCTGTCTTCACCTCCGCCTCCTATACTAGAGTCTGATCCCAAGATCATAGGGGTGTCTCATTCGCCTCACCAAAATACCAAAGGATCCTCTCCATCTTTAATAACTTCTACCAAAACTTCAAGTGTGGAAAGGACTGCTTCTTCCACTGATGATACAACAACCCTTGTAGGAGTGGTTTTTTTCTTTCTTGATGTGTATGGAATATGTTGTATGCATGTGATTAGTATGACTACTTTTGTGAACTGGTGAGTGATGGGACAGATGGAGTGAAGGTGGTGATATGGAATTCATGTTCAATCCTCGGAGGTCAGAAGTAACCAACTATAGATTCGCTCATAGGTGAGAGGGAGTGCAAGTTACTACATTGACGAGATGGTTGAGGAATGAGTGTGAGAGGACGTTCAAGCATATACAACTTGTTTCCCTCCTTCTAGCACCGGAAATGTTGATGGTGCTGGACCCACCAACATTCATAGGATCACCCCAATATGAAGTCCCAACTAGACTTCACACCATTTGGTGTCGAAGTCCCATCCGGTATGATGGCTCAGTTTCCATTATCTTAAAGATTTGCCTCAACTCTTACTTGTGAGCATAGGAGAGTGGGCTGCTTTGTCTTTCAAGAATGGAGGTTCGTGTGCCTAGCGTGTGTAAGTGTCACTTGTGCCAATGGTTCTTTCACCGTAGAGGGAGAGTTTTGGCGGGAGTCCCAAGTTGGTTGGGAGAATTCACAACTCTACTAGGAACACACAACACAACAGGACATGCATAGGTTTTGGTGGAATAGTCCATAAGGACGCGACAGTCACAAAACACAAATGAAGATAACACGTATAACACTCAGCATATTAGTTCATGCGAGTGCAAAGGTTGTTATAGAAAGTTTTATGTGAAAGGTCTGTTTGATGTATGAGAGAGTAGTCAACACGGGCGAGACAATGTTAAGAACACAACACATTTTCATTAACATATCCATATTACAACAAGTGAATTAGTTCAAGTGTTAAACACAAGTTAAAGCAACATGCACTACAAGTGTTAAAGATTAGTATTACAACAATTACAATACATGTGTGAAAACATGTTAGCCTATTAGTAGGTTTATGAATTAAGAAAAAAATTCCAAGACACATCATTACACCATACATGACTAACCCCGTGGGTTGGGTGTTGGAGCCACTACTTACTCCTCAAAGAAAAGATTATAGACTCTCAATGCTATGTGGGAGGAGGTGAGGTGAAAAGTCCTTTGCGTGTACAAATGAGAGGGTATTTATAGCCAATAGTGAAACTTACCCTTGTAGTTGTTCGACTACCCTCACGACTGTTTGACTTCCACGACTTTTAGACTTTACATGACTCTTCATACAACAAGTGGGACTCTTGGACTTCCATGTTACATTACATTTATTGGCAATATGGCCCACAGTAGAGATGTGGATGACATGGCTCGACATGACAGTGATGGTACATTTGCGTTACTTCTAGTGTGCATGCTGGGTTGTGTTTTTGGGTGATGGATGTCCTCATGGTGTATTCCATCTTCACCTCCACATGGAAAAGCACACAGAGTCTTCGATGGTCATTGGTTCGCTTGGTGTTGCATTCACATATTGCTCCTGGCTTGTATGTCGGTAAGATCGACAAGTTCGTCCGTTCGTGAAAGGTGCATGTTCATCCATCCATCTGTCTGTGAGTACATCTTGCATGTTTACTCATTCTTCCATTCGCGAAAACATCTTTGTATGATCATCCATTTGCAAGAATATATATTTTCATGAATCATTTATTCATTTGTTAGTGAACCCGTCCTTCTACATGTGCTGCCTTCTTTCATCCCATTCGTCGTCACACCATATTCATTTGTATACTTGTACCTACAGTCATTCATGACGAGATGACATCAAATCCAAAAACCTCCTAGTCTACCATGATTTATGATCATTTCGAATGTAGGTAACTAGGAGAGCTAACAAGGTTGCGAGGAGGGATGGAGGTTCTGGGAATTGCTGATGAAAAATGTGTAAAATTCACTAGGTGATGAATATGGGAAATCCAGATCGAAAATGACTATCCGCGGGGTCTAACTCAACTGGAGGACAAAAATAGGTAGTTTTTGGGAGGAACAATCCGGGTTGCAAGAAGGCTGGATAGGAAAAATGTGCATAGTTTCTGGAACGAGCGGGCAGTGGGTGCTTCATAGCCAAAATTGCGTCATTCATAGAGGGAGTTGGCAGCTAGCTGTCAGGACACTTGCAGCAAAAACTGTGCAATTCCTGGAGGGAACTGTCAGTCAGTTGTTCCGTCACTAGCATAAAAAACTGTGCAATTCCCAAGGGGAACTGGCAGTCAGTTGCTAGAGCTTGGCATAAAAAACTGCGCAATTCATGGAGGGAACTAACAGTCATCTTGTGGGAGCTGCTTGTGGAAAAAAATCCGTTGATGCTACGAGGTTGGTCTGCTGATCACCTCTACACATTTTCTGAGCTGAGTGGCTTGTTGGGCAGTAGAGGGCTTGCTCATGAAAACCAGGCAATTTTGTTGGTGAGTAGCCAGTCGACTGTCGTGAGGCCTGGCTGGAAAAATTGCACAATTTTCTGAGGGAGAGAGGGATGGGCACTGGGTGTCTGTTTGGCCTATCTATGTAATTTTCCAAGTCAGTGGAGCGGGAAAGGTCTATAGCCTCTATGCAATTTTTAAAGGGGGTCGGTCTTGGGGTGGCTGTTGGGTCAACTCTCTGGTTGACAAACATGAAGGATGATTGATTTTCTTGCAGGAAACACAACTTGAAATGAATTTCTTGGTGCTTTTGTGATGTTCTAGGTTACAGTCGATCGAGTTGATGACGGGTGATGGTTTGGCTATTAGAGGGGAGTCAGGTCATCAGAACGTCAGCAAAATGACTAAGTGTGTGAATGAGTGAAAGATTCATATTTGATGTTGCAAATGCACACTTACATGACTCGATGATGAGACGACTCAAACCATTGAGACCCACATGCTCAACATGACTAACTGACGGTGTCAGCAACAAGCGCGACAATTGTAATTGATCATTGGTCGATCATGAAAATGCTTGTGGGACAGTGTGTGTGACTCTATGTTTGAGTGCAACAGATGTTTTCATAGCGAACACAACATGTACACACAAAGTGAAGACCTTGAGTATGACCAGAACATGGTCGCAAGCATGACATTGAAATCAACATGCAAAAACTTGGTTGAAATTATTAAGCAAGGTGGGTGCGAAAACTCACATGAGCTCACAGAGTGAACCTAAGTGTGGGCAATCATCAACTGAACTATGAAGGGAGGTTCTGAAATTGGGTGAAGGCCAAAATTTTGGAGGGTGGTTGTAGCGTTACAACAGAAACATAATTAAACATATCAAAACATAAATAAGGAAAGTATGTTACCAAGAAGCATGAAGGTTGTTGTATGAGATAAATCAAGGTAAAACAAGTCAACTCAATAACATTAAAATTAAAACACCAAAAATAGATGACAAATAAATGTCAACACTCTAATTAGCTTCAATCTCATGCACCCAACGAAATAGAAATGAACAATATGTATCTAAAAAAGAAACTACTACTAAAAAATAGAAAGTACAAGAACCTTCAAATAAGCATATTCTACCTCATCCTAGGAAGATGGTAAGAGCCATGTTCTAAGAAAATAGGGAAGAAAAGTGAAATTCACATAATGAAAAAAAACATAAATGAATATATAACAATAGAAGAAAGGAAAGTATATTACCAATAAGAATAAAGGTTTTTCTAGAAGATAAATCGAGGTAGAACAAGTCAACCCAATCAACATTAAAATTAAAACACCAAAAATGGATGATTGTTCGTCCACTAAGATGACTTTATAAATCAATCTTAATCCTACATTAATATGTCAACATGGGATTCATCTTTCTATTTCAAGGTTGTAAGCATTGTCTGTGTGATAACAATCAGAGATTGGAATGCAGGTAATTAATCCTAAATCCTAGCTAATCATTGCATAAATAATCAATTGCTTGACAACTCATTAACTCTTAAAAGTGCAGAACAAGAATTATTCTATGATTTGAAATTGGAAAGATAAATCATTTGAAAACTACTTCCAAACAAAGATCTGAATCCAATATCCTAATGCCAAAAAGAAATCGACCCAAATAATCAAATCCACATGTATTAAAGGAAACTACTCAAATCATGCTAACCATAAGGAACATTCAAAGCTAGAAGTAATTATAGAAAGCATACACAAAGAGGAAAAACCAATCATATATAAAACTTACTTTCTGCAAATTATAAAAACGATATTAACCAAGCTATAATATTTTCTCTAACTCAACCTATAGAAGGAACAACAATATAAATATTTATAGTAAAGTGTAAAAATCACAATACAAATGAGCAGTAGGTCTTGCATCGACCGGACCCAAAGCCTCGAGAGGAAACTGCTATAGAAGCTCAATACGCACATTTAATGTGAAACCTCAAGTCTTTCATTAATTGTCAAAAAGGAATTACAAAATCGCTTCAACCCTTAAGGCTCAATATGCATTCATAGTCTTGCCTAAATTTTACAATGATTGCAAAAGATAATTTTCTTTTTTATTTACTAGCATTATATATCTTCTATGAAATTCTAGAAAAGTCAATGCTTATCCTGAGGATTAGAATATCCTCAATATTGCTCAACTAGACAATCGAATTTCCACATCAATCCTGTATTTTTCCTCCTGCATTTAGCATGGTTTGCACAACTGTAACAACAACATCTTCCTTTCTTGGCATTTTTTGTATTATCCAAAAGGAACAATAGTTGTCCAATCCAGTCATCCTATGACTAAACAAGAAAAAACTTAGGATTTTAATACTAAAAGCATGTAACCTGTTCAACAATACTTTTTTTTTTTCGTTATTCATGGTCTTACATTGAGAATATGATCAAGGCTTGAGTAAATTCATGAAAACCATATGATTGATCAAGCAAATCAGGAGGAAAATACTCCTTTTTCATGATCCAACAATGACAAATAAATCCAACACTCCAATTAGCAACCTAATAACATTAAAATTAAAAAACAAAAAATAGATGACAAAGAAATGTCAACACTCTAATTATCTTCAATCTTGTGCACCCAACAAAATAGAAATGAAAAAGATGTATCTAAAAAAAAACTGCTACTTGAAAAGAGAAAGCACAAGAACATTCAATTAAGTGTATTATGCCTCATCTTAGGAGTATAATAAGACCCACGTTCTAAGAAAACAGGGAAGCAAAGTGAATTAAACATAATGAAAAATGAAACATAAATGAAAATATAACAACAAAGGCAAGGAAAGTATGTTACCAAGAAGCACCAAGGTTGAAGTCTACAACATAAATCAAGGTAGAACAAGTCAACCCAATAATTAAAACACCCAAAATAGATGACAAAGCAATGGAAAAAATCTAATTAGAAACCCAATAACATTAAAACTAAAACACCAAAAATAGATGACAAAGAAATTCCAACACTCTAATTAGAAACCCAATAACATTAAAATTAAAACATCAAAAATAAATTACAAAGAAATGGAAACACTCTAATTAGCTTCAATCTCATGCACCCAACAAAATAGAATTGAAAAATATGCATCTCAAAAAGAAACTACTACTTGAAAAGATCAAGTAGTAGAACCTTCAAATAAGTGTATTCTTCCTCATCTTAGGAATATAATAAAACCCATGTTTCAAGCAAATAGGGAAGAAAAATGAATTACACATAATGGAAAAGGAAACATAAATGAACGTATAATAATAGAAGCAAGGAAATTTTGTTACCAAGAACGTCAATGTTGTTCTACGAGATAAATCAAGGTAGAAGAAGTCAACCCAATAACATTAAAAGTAAAGCACCAAAAATGGATGACAAAGAAATGTCAACATTCTAATTAGAAATCCAATAACGTTAAAATTAAAACACAAAAAATAGATGACAAAGCATTTCCAACACTCCGAGTAGCTTCACTCTCATTCACCCAACAAAATAGAAATCTGAAAGATGTATCTTGAAAAGAAACTACTACTTGAAAAGAGAAAGTACAAGAACCTTCAATTAAGTGTATTCTCTCTCATCTTAGGAAGCTAATAAGAAACATGTTCAAAGCAAATAGGGAAGAAATATGAATTACACATAATGAAAAAGGAAACATATATGAACATATAACAACAGAAGCATGGAAAATATGTTACCAAGAAGCATCAAGGTGCTTCAATGGCCATGATATCATCTTCTTTTTCATTGGTGTCCTCTTCGTTGATCAAATTTTTCATTTTGTCGCGTAAAATGTTATGTGCTGAGAATATGGGGATATGATACTAGCATTTGATGGGTGCATAATTTGTAGTTCTTTGACAATGCATCATATGTCCATATTCTAAGCATAGAACTTCTTGATCGAGTAGGTGCTTCTAATAATCTTAGGGATTCTCTTAGTAGAATCTGGATTGGACCATAGTTCTATGGGATAAATCAAGGTAGAACAAGTCAACCCAATAAAATTAAAATTAAAACACTAAAAATGAATAACAAATCAATGCCAACACTCTAATTAGCTTCAGTCTCATGCACCCAACAAAATAGAAATGAAAAATATGTATCTCAAAAAGAAACTACTACTTTAAAAGAGAAAGTACAAAAACCTTCAATTAAGCGTAATTTGCCTCATCTTAGAAAGTTCTTGGCTTGAGGGGGCCTCACCCAGGTTCAGCATTCAATAACCAAACAAATCCCTATAGTTCTGGCAACAACCCACAGAGTGCGGACCAAAGTATTACCCAAACCAGTATGGGGGGATGCTGGACTCAAGTTTCCGCACCTTGAGATTGTTGTGATGTCGTTTAATTCCCTCTATCCCTGCCTTGGCATAGGTTTCTTCGCTCTAGGGCCTGCAAGATGAGCCCTCTATTTTAGCCCTCAGTACCTCTATCAAAATGTACAACCGATCTTCGCGCAGCCCTAGCCTATTGCTCAGGTAATTTTGCGCTGCTATGGCAGCGTGCTGTAGAAATTCCCCAATTAATCTAAGTGGCTCGCTTATCCTATCAAACAATTATAGTTAACACCATGTAAACATATATTCATAATTACATTGAATTATTTAATGTAATTGTCGTCAGTCACACGCCATATAAGCACAATAAAGGAAATTCATACATAAAATATCCAGATGCATCAATAGAACGAAGACAAAGAAATTGTAGAAAATCTCTCTTTATTAATATCTTTCAAGTTTTTACAAACTCTTTTCACCCTGCGCACACAGCTGCAGGGGTCTGCACACTTAGCTACATACTTTTACCCTAGGCTTTTGCGCACTCAGCTGTAGAGCCTCTACCTACGGTACAACCCAAGACTTAGAATTCTTGCTTCAAAGGTATGACTCTCTTACATGTTTTGTCTCTAAAACTACTTAGGGCTTAGCTATTTTTATAAAATCCCATTGTTGAGTTGTGTTATATTCTTTCCATGAGTAGCTCGTGTAGTTAACTAGGGAGTTAACGCCCACCACTTCGCTGCGCCAATTGCGCATTGGGGGGGCCGACATCCCCCCCCTATCTGGGGAATTTGAGGGGGGCGGGTAGCCCCCCTCTATGGGGTCCGAGGCAATGCCTCGAAATTTTTTTTAGACCCTATATTATGTTGGCCATACCTACCTATGGTTTTGTGCATGGTTTTTGCACATGGTTTTGGATGCAATGGTTTTCGGTCCATGGGTTTGGATGCGAGGGTTTTTGGTCTATGGTATTGGATGCTTCAGCATGTATAAATATGTATTTTAACATTGAAAGGAATATAATGAAAAATCAAGCTGGTAGTCCTGGTTTTGGGATCCATGGGAAAATCTTTGTGTATATGTGTTTTATGTCTTATGATCTCACAATGTTTATTTTCTGTGTTTTAGAATTCGTATGTAGGTAATTTTTGTACAGGGTTGAAACCTACGTTTAGTATTAGAGCTATTTTGTCTTCAAGGAGACGCCTTTGTTGCTGAGGGGTTTTGCTCGGGCCTATGGTAGACCCTGTTCAGTGGGAGATCTGCAAGATCGATTCTAGTGGTGAAAGAAGATGGTGAGGAGTGGAAAGATAGAGATCGAGAAATTTAATGGTCAAAGGTTTTAGTTATGGAAACTCAAGATGGAGGATTTGTAGGTGGATAAAGATTAGTGGATCCCGATAGATCCAGGTACTAAACCAACGGAAGTGTTTGATGAAGAATGGAAGAAGTTGGATCGAAAGGAAAAGAGCACAATATGATTGTGTGTCTCAAATTCATTATTTCTGAATGTATCAGGGGAAGCTACAATGAAGGCTTTGTGGGACAGGTTAGGGACTTTGTACCAATCTAAGTCTTTGGTGAATAAAATGTTCCTATGGAAAAATTTTTATAACCTGAGGATGAAAGATGGAGAATTAGTGATAGAGCATCTGAACGCATTTAATACTATGGTAAGTCAGTTATTATTTTTTGATATTAAAATTTCAGATGAAGATAAGTGCATCAATTTTTTATGTTCTCTACTAGATTCATGGGATATTCTAGTTATTGTAATAGGTAGCAATGCAACTGCCTTGTAGTTTGATGAAATAGTCTCATCCTTGCTAATGGAGGATATGAGATAGAAAAATATGGAGAGCCAGAATGGTGATGCTTTGCATGTACAAGGATGGTCCCAAAATAGAAACAAAAATAAGTCATCGAGTGGGAGATCTAAATCTCCAGGAAAATCTATAAAGGTGGTTTGCTGAAAAAGCAGAAAGGAAGGGCACTACAAAAGAGACTATAAATATAAAGCTCCTGACAAAGGAAATGGATCTGATGATGCTCATTCTGCAGAGGCGAAAACCACCTCAGATGAAGGTGGGGATGTGTACTTGGCTTCTTCAATTACACATGTATATCATGAGGCATGGTTGATTGACTCAGGTGCATCCTTTCACTTCACTCGCCATAGAGAGTGGTTCTGTGAGTATGAGAAATATGATGGTGGTGATGTCTTCTTGGGGGATGACAAGAAGGCTAGGATCGTTGGTTGCAGAAAAGTAAAGTTGAAGTTGCAAGGTAGAAGGGTTAGAGAACTTTCGAGTATTTTCTATATTTCTGCATTGGCCAGAAATCTGATTTCTGTAAGCAAGCTAGATGATGCAAGTGTAAAAATAGTGTTCGAGAAAGATACCTACAAGATGGTTTGAGGAGCACTGGTATTGATGTAGGGAGTTCAGATTGGAACTCTGTACAAGCTGCAAGGTAGCGTTGTTGTTGATGGGTGCAACAGTTCTGTCGTTCCCAAAAGTGGAGCAGAAAATCTAGTGGTCTCTATAGAAAAGACCATGCTATGGCATGAAAGGCTTGGACATATTAGAGAGAAGGACCTTCGAATACTTCATGGTAGAGGTATGAATAATATCTCTCTAGATTTTGATTTCTATGAAAATTGTGTATATGGGAAGTAGAATCAAGTGAGTTTCCCCTCTGGGGGTAAGACGACAAAACAAATATTAGAACTTGTGCACATTGATATATTTGGACTTGTGAAGGTTCCATCACTAGGTAAGTTTGTATAATATGTATCATTTATAGATGACTTCTCAAGGAATACATGGATATATTTCCTTAAGAAGAAATCTAAAGTCTTTGATAGGTTTAAAGAATTTAAGGTTCTAGTGGAAAACCAGACAGAGAAGAAGATAAAGGTGTTGAGGATAAATAATGGTGGAGAGTTTTGCAGTAAGGAATTTAAAGAATTCTATAAGAAATGTGGTATAGCATGATAGAAGACTACTCCATACACACTTGAGCAAAATGGGGTTACAAAAAGAATGAATAAGACATTGATGGAAAGGGCAAGAAGCATGCTCAGTGGTGTCAGGTTAGGATAGGAATTCTGGGCATAGGGGGTGGAGACACCATGTTACCTAGTCAACAGATCATCTTCATCAACATTGGAGGATAAGACTCCACAAGTTGTATGGACTGGTAAGAAACCCTCTCTTTCACATCTAAGGGTATTCAGATGTGACACATATGTACATGTTCCAAAGGAGAAAAGAACCAAGCTGGATAGAAAATCTAAAAAGTGCATATTTATTGGGTATAAGGATGGTCTAAAGGGTTATATGCTTTGGGACCTAGTAACAAGGAAGGTTGTGTATAGCTGAGATGTGGTGTTCAAAAAGGTGAAAGATGTTATTAAACATGAATTCCCATCAAAGGAACCTGAGAAGATAGAGTTTGAGGTAAAGGAGGAAGAACCAAAGTCTACAACAGAGGAGGAATCAGAAGATGAAGAGCCACAAACTCCGAGTGTGAGCAGATCAGTTCGAGAAAGAAGGCAACCAGAAAGGTATAGTCTATCTGCTTTCTGTTCAAATTTTACTTTATCTATTACTGATGATGATCCCAGAACTATGATGGAAGCAGTACATTCATAGGATGGAAAACTCTAGATATAGGCCATGGTTGATGAAATGGCATCCTTCACAAAAATAAGGCTTGGGATCTGGTGGAGTTTCCGACTAGAAGGAAACCCATTGGTAGCAAATGGGTGTTTAAGAAGAAGACAAATGAAGAAGGAAAGGTGGAGAAATACAAAGCTCGGTTGGTAGAAAAAGATTATTCCCAGGTGTCAGGAATTGATTTTGGTGATATTTTTTCTCCTGTTGCCAAGGTAGCTTCTATTAGATTACTTTTACCTATTGCTACTGCTTTTGATTTTCAGGTAGAATAGATGGATGTGAAGACAACATTTCTTCATAGGGATTTGGAAGAAGAGATCTACATGAAGCAACCTGAAGGCTTTGCAATGAAGGGTAAGAAAGAACTCGTATGCAAGTTAAAGAAGTCTCTGTATGGGTTAAAACAGTCACCAAGGATGTGGTGTCAAATATTTGATACATTTATACGGGGACTTGGCTTCACCAGAAGCAAAGCAGATCATTGTGTGTATTTTAAAATAATTGGTGACCATGTTATTTATCTAGTCTTCTATGTGTATGATATGTTGCTAGTTGAAAATGAAAAATAAATTATCCAGGATTTGAAGACACAATTTTCCTCCAAATTCGACATGAAAGATCTTGGTGCTGCAAACTATATTTTGAGCATGGAAATTAAAAGAGATCGAGCAAAGAGGAAGCTCTGGTTAAAATAGAGGATGTATGCTGAGACAATAGTGCAAAGGTTTAATATGCAGGATAGTAAAATGGTGAAGGTTCCTATTCCTGTAAGTGTAAAGTTATCTATCAAATAGTGTCACAAGACACAAGAAGAGGAAGAGGACATGTCCCATGTTCCATATGCAAGCGTATTCGGTAGTCTGATGTATGTAATGATATGTACTAGACCAGACATTGAACTTGTAGTGGGAGTATTGAGAAGGTTTATGTCAAAACCAGGGAATGACCATTAGAAAGCAGTGAAGCGGGTTTTCAGGTAATTGCATGGAACTAGTGATTATGGTTTGTGCTACCAAGGAAGACCAAGATTAGATAGAGTTTTGTATATTTGTGGATTTGTTGATGTAGACTGAGCTGGAGATCTAGAGCAGAGAAGATCTACAAGTGGGTATGTGTTTAACCTATTTCGAGGTGAAATCAGTTGGATGAGTAAGAAACAATTTGTAGTGGCACTATCAACTACAAAGGCAGAATATATGGTAGCCACTCATGCAAGCAAGGAAGTAGTTTGGTTGCAGAGCTTGTGTTCACATATGGGATTAGTGTAGGGAGCTATAAGGATAGACTGTGATAGCCAAAGTGAAATCTTCTTGGCAAAGAACCTTGCTTACCATTCAAAGACAAAACACATTGATGTTCAGTATCACTTGGTGAGGGATATGATAGAAGACAAAAAGGTGTTGCTGGTAAAGGTGGACGCTTTGAAGAATATTGCAGATGCATTGACAAAATCTGTGAGCTCTGAGAAGTTCTCTTGGTGTAGAGAAACAATGGGCATTGTAGGGCTAGATAAATGACTAAGCTCTCTTGTGGAAAGAAAACAACAAGTGGGAGAATTTTGGGTTGTGTTATATTATTTTGACAACTACCCCATGTAGTTAACCAGGGGGTTAGAGGGGGGTGGTAGCCCCCCTATCCAAGGGGTTTAAGGGGGGCAGGTTGCCCCCCTCTACGGGGTCTGGGGCAGCACCTCGGGAATTTTTTTTTTGGATGCTATATTAGGTTTGGCAGACCTACCTATGGTTTTGTGCATCGTTTCTGGACATGGTTTCTAATGCGATGGTTTTCAGTCCATGGTTTTGGACGTGATGTTTTTTAGTCCATGGTATTTCATGCTTCGACATATACAAATATATATATTGTAACATTGAAAGGAATATAATGAAAAATCAAGTTGGTAGTCCTAGTTTTTGGATCTAGGGGAAAATCTCTATGCATATGTGTTTTATGTGTTATGCTCTAGCATTGTTTATTTTCTATGTTTTAGAATTCGTATGCAGGTAATTTCTATACAGCGTTAAAACCTACACCCACAGTCTGTGGACCATGTATAGGTCTCTTACAATTGACTTTACTTTAAAAAAGTAACGGTGGAATGCCCTTTTTGACACATGACACCTTCGCACTCCGCGAAAACAAAATGTGGAGTCTTTATAATTATATTACACAATTCTACTCGAACATGGGCTTTTTGCCCCAAAACTTTCCTTGGGGGATCCTGCTCCTAGCAGGCCCCTAACACAAACATCGTGACTCCCCCTTGCGTCACTCAGTAGGCACGAAGGTCTTTGCACGAAGCCTATCCAGCTCGACTCGTATGACCGCTACCTCAGCCTTGCACTGAGCTACTGCATGCTTCACATCCTCCACTGTCTTCTCAGTCACTGCTCCTACACTGTCAGCCTAAAGCTTTTGTTGCATCACTTGCAGAGTTACAGGCTTGCCTTCAATAGTTTTTGTGACTCCTTAAGCTTCCTCCATCTAGGGCTTTAGTCCCACCTTTAGCACTTCTTCCTTGTGCAACGCTGCATCCACCTATTCCTTAAGATGCTTGGCATCCTGCATCTTGGCTAGCCTCTTTGTCAGTGCGATGGTTTATGTTGTGCCCTTAACTTCATCATAACATTGTTTTAGCTCACGCGCTTCCATCTCTAGCCTCTATATATTTTGGTCCTCTTGCAAGCATGTGAGAACCTCAAATGATTGCTCGAACAATTATGTACAGTCTGCTACTACACTCTCCCCCTCCATGGCTGCTTCTATGACAACGATTGCCCACTATTCCTTTACCTCTGGTAGTGTTGAAGGTTGGGCCCTCAACCGAAGCTCTGTAATTCGTAGGTTCAACCCCATCTAAACCCATGCCATCTCAGTCTGAGTGTCATGCACCCCTATGATCAACTTGCAGATGTAGACCTCGACTAGATCCTCCTTTGGAATGGCCAACTCTGGGACAATTCTGCATGCCTCGTCAATGACCTACATAATCGTCTTGCTCTAGTTGGTCACCTCGGCCTCAACGATGATGACATCATTTCACTGTAGGGCCATCTATTCATTTTTGATTTGTCGTTTGCTGATTACCTGGAGGGGATGGTGCTCATGGGTCCTCAACTTGGCAATTACTCCATCCTACAAGAGGTGGAGTGCTTCACGTAGAAGCGCTACCAGGTTCAACGCAAATCCCTTCAAGGTGCTGATAGTGGGCCTGTCAGTCTCATTTTCCGTGGTCAATGCTGCATCTGGTAGCACTATCACACTAGAATCCTTCGTGAGTAGCACATCGGCAGACTTTGAAGTGCAGATAGCCAAGCTGGTAGACATCATTCCAGCTTGTGAGGCTTGGGTCTGCAACTCCCGCACCTCGGTCTGGATGGCCCATAGGATGATCTGTTTTTGTTGTTCAAATTGCTGCAGAGCCTCAACAGTGACATCTCCAGCGGTGTCACTAATATCATGTAAGTAAACCTTTGTTAATGTGATAGGGTCTAGTGAGGTCTTGGTCAACTTGGATTTATTTTTGGACCCTCCCTTCTCTAGCTCTTTTGGGTGCTTAATGTGGGTGGATGTCTCCTGAGGGTCCACGTGTTGATCTGTGTCTTCCTCTTCGGTCTTGGGTGAAGGCGACCATGCACCATTGTCAGAGCCACGCTCTGTTCCATCTATCTACTTACCTACCTACTCTGTTGCCTACTCTACCTAGGCCTTATTAGTGGCCTCCTTTTTCCTCTTCTCAACCAACTATGCCATCTTCAACTTCGCCTCCTCCTTCTTCTTATATGCAGCGGAATTTCTTCCACCCACCGCAAAGTCCGTGGTAGTGCGCCACTCAATCAGCCATGGGTCAAGCAATGCAACGATGGTGTCGTTCGTGGCCAGATATGGTAAGTCGTGCCACTTCTACATAGGGTCCTTCCATACCCTGATTGATACTCGATGGAAATCAAATTTAAACTTGGTGTAGCCTTGCAGGTTAGCATACACCATGGGCGACAATTGTGGCTTGCGATTGATGGCCATTAAGATCTAGAAGATCTTGCTCTCCCGAACTCGTTGCGCATCCTTGGTTGCCTAGAACAAAGCGTACTTCACCACTTCAAGAAGGTTTGGCGCAACCAAATGGATCTGAATGTCCTCTAGTAGCTCCTACTTTACCAGCACAATCAAGAGTAAGAGCCACGCATAGTGGAACATCTTGTTGAGGTCTTGTGCTTCACGACAGTTTGCTAAGAGCACTCTGTGAAGGTATTCTGACCAGTTAAATTGGACTCCTTCCATGCATTTTTGTGTGATCGCGATGACAGGCGTCAACACCTCATCGGTGCAGTAATTCCACATCACCTTCGCTGTAAGGATTTGGGTTGCTACCTTCACAGTGGGGTCACAAATACTAGAGATAGCGTACCCGCATGGCTTCTTCACCAGCTTGAATTTTTCCTTCATTGACTCTGCAAGACCCTGCTTGTCACCCTTGTCACTGAAGATCATTACTAGATTCTCACCTATATATGGTAGGCACGTTGTTGCATGAATCAAGATATCATCGATGGGTATCGGCTCCTCTAGCCATAGACATCCATCATGCACCAATCATAACAGCTGCTTGATGACCAAAACTATCACCATGGTGCAATTATAGTGTCACACCCAGAGCAGGTTGAGCAATCCTACCTTCTCTACTCCCTTAAGCCACTTCCGTGGCTCCAATACGGTCATCCCCATATTTGTGTCTATGATGTGGTGCATCAGCTGCTCAGTCACCAGGTGTGGGAACATTTCATGGTCCACCAAATCCCAGTTTTTTAGCTTCAGTATCATCACTCGTGTTAAGTGCAGACCGTCAAAAGAAATTTCATCTAGTAGTAAAGGGGTTTGCAGGGGAGTCTTACTCTCATCAATGTCCTTTGGGACTTTGTACTTAGGTTTACGCAGAGGGACATATTCTAGCAACTGTGTAATAGGGTCCGCGCCCTCGGCTTCAACCTCCTCTACTTCCATTCCCACATCCTCATCATCAATTGAGATGTCTTTGATATCTTCCTCCTCTGCTTCTAGGTTTATAGCCTTGCCTTTCTCTTGTGCGGTGGGATTTGGTGGGTTTCTCCTTGACGATGTGTGCATCGATATGGCAAGCTACTTGCCCTTCTTATCCTTTCTGGTTTTCTTTGTTTGGGTTGGCTTCGGTCTTGGAATTCTTGGTGACTTAAGGACCTACGCCAGACTTCAGCTACTTCTAGAGCAACTACCTTGGAAGTAACTACTTCTGCTTGTTTTTCGATTTCATGTTCTAGCTCTTCTACTACTTGCTTTGTATTGATAATTTCTGGGGGTGTTGACATAACACTCTCTAACATTGCTCATGACATCTCGAGCAAGTTCGCAAATGCAGGAGTCTATTTGAAACCTTGAAGAACTCTTGATCCATAGGTGTCTAAGATCTCAACAACTAAATACTCAAAATGCCATGTGTTTCTTGCTGGAGAGCCACTTGTAATTTATAAGGTATTTTGAATTCAAATCCGACTGTTCCCCCCAAAAATCGTTTCGTTAATGCCAGATTGGCAACAAATTTTCAAGGATTTGGGCCATAAATTTCATCTTAAATGCCAGCCACCCACTACATTTGGCCTCACTTCTACCGTCTTTTCATGAATGGTGATTGTAAAGGTCACCTTTTGACTGACTTGAGTGATTTCCCCCTTGTTAGCACAGCTCCCTCCACGCTGCCGTGGACCCAATGTCACTTCCTTGCCTCACAACCTTTTTTAATTGTGTAGCTCCCTGACCCGGGCAGTGTATTTTACAGTCCTGCACCTCCTTTCAGCTACTTGGAATGCTAATATTGTACTACCTTCATCTAGTCACATGGCTGGACCGCTGGTGTATGGCTTCAAGTGACTACCATTCATCTTTTCTAGGAAGGGTTCTCCATTTAATTTGACCAGCTATGCGTCTCCTCCATCGGTAATTTCGTTAGTGACATAGGGCCTTAACGAGTGCATCCAAAATTTTCCTGGAGATTTACCAAACTTACTATCATATAGAAAAACCAGGTCATTTACCTTAAATGTGCACAGCTTAATGTGTCGATCATGCCATGCCTTTCCGCTCTGCTTTTGGACCTGTTGGTGAAATCCAGATAGAAATATTTCTTCCTCCAGTTCATCCAGTTTTGCAAGCCTTTCCTACAGGGATCTATGATCTATCATACCTGTGAGCACTACTATGCATAAACTATGCACAATATATTCCATAGGCATTATCACTTCACCCCATAGACGAGCCTAAAGGGGGTTTGTCGAGTCAACTTCTTGCATGTCGTTCGACAAGCCCATAGTATTACAAGTATACGTAGGTTCCAACCACTTCACTGTGCATTGCAAACCTTGGTCAATGCATTTTCAAGCACTTTATTAAACGCCTCCACTGTCTCATTAGCCTGTGGGTGATAAGGTGTGCTCTTCTGGTGGGATACCTAAAATTCCTACGTCAGAGCATTGATCGTCTCATTTAGAAAGTGCATATCGTGATCACTCATCAAGATCTTCAAACATCCAAATTGCATCAATACATGCTCAAAGAGGAAATTTCCAGTGGTCATGCTCGTGTAATCCTTCACAGGCTGTGCCTCTGCCCAACGAGTCAAATACTGTGTCGCGGTGATTATATACCTTGCTCTCATCTTTCCTTGTGGCTGAATAGGTCCCACAATAACTATTGCACACTTCTCAAATAGTTGCAACGTCATCTATGGATTCAAAGGCATATCATCCCTCTGTGATGGCCTGCCACTCCACGGACACACATCACATGCCTTGCAATATGCTTTTGAGTCCTGATGGAGGGTTGGCCACCACAACCCTGCACGTAGAATCGTTTGTGTGGTCGCTCTTCCTGCATAATGTCCTCCCGTGGCACTCTGACGAGAGTCTGCGAGGATGTTTCTTCTTTCAAACGTAGGTACATACCGTCACAATATCGCATCAGTTCCCATTTTGTACAGATGCCTAGCAATGACAGAGAAATTTGTCACGCGCACCATTAATTCCTTGTTTTTCTTGATAGTGTATCCTTCTGGAGCAGTTCCTATTGTTAGGAAGTTTATTATATCATCAAAGTGACCATCCACGATGTGTACTCAAATAGTTGTGCATCTAGAAATCCTTCTTCCAAGTTAGTGTGTTCTTCCCTTGTTTCGATGTGCGACAGATGGTTTAGTCCCACGTTCAGTCGTCCAGGCTTCACAACAAGTTCAAAATCATATCCTTGGAACAATAAGAGCCACCTACAGATTCTCCCCCCCAGTATAGGCTTATTGACCAGGTATTTCAGCATAGAGTAATCCGCATACATCATAAAGTGGCCTCCCAACAAGTAGTGCCTATACTTCTGGAGCACATACACCATAGCTAGCCCTTTACGCTTAGTAGTAGAATAGTTCTTCTCCACTTTGGATAATATTCAGCTTGTGAACGCGATAGGATGGTCCAATCCTTCTCCACCATCCTGTGCCAGTACTGCTCCCAGCACTATACATGACGTGTCGACATGTACATGAAACTGTTTCTTCCAATCTGGGAAGACTAGGATTAATGCGGTGACCATTTTTCTTTCAATATATCCAAGCTCTTCTTACAGTCATTGTTCCAATTGAACGTGACATCCTTCATCAACAATTTCTCCATAGGCATAGTGATATGGGCATAGCCTTTGATAAACTTTCTTTAATATCCAGTATGTCCAAAGGTAGTGCGCAACTACTTCACACTCCTCAATGCTTCCAAGTTCAATATCATCGCTATCTTTGCGGGATCTACCATCAATCCATGTTTTAAAACCACATGCCCCAACAGGTTCCCAAAAGGAACAAAACACATACAGTTCTTTAGATTAAGCGCGATATGGTATCTTTGACAGGTATCCAGCATTAGGTGTAGGCTTGCTACATGGTGTCTTACCAATCCAAACACAATCCGGTCATCAAAATATACCTCCACGAACTTACGAACAAATTATTTGAAAGTAACAAAAGCTATGTGTGAGAAGATCAAAAGAACATTTTTCAATCCAAACGGCATTACAGTGTACTAACAACAACCCCACTGGGTCACGAAGGTTTTCTTGCTCCTATCCTCCAACGTGATTTTGATTTGGTGGTACCTAGAGAACCTATCAGTGAAGGAATATGCTTCTTGGCCACCTACATTGTCCAACACTTCATCAGTGAATGGAGTCGAGAAAGGATCATGTACACAAGCATCATTCAGCTTTCTGAGATCCACACATATCCTTACTTCATCCTTTTGCTTCTTCTCTTGTACCACCATTGGGCTTACCCAATCAGATTCTTTCATAGGCTCAATGATACCAGCTGCGAGCATCTTTTCTAGCTCTAAGCAGACCTTCTCCTTATATTTCAAATTGAGATGGTAAGGTCTTTGCTTAACCAGCTTCGCATCGGGTTTCAATGTAATATTTGATCATTCCTAGCTCCCTGATTATCCCCTTCAGATCCGTAAACTTGGTAGGGAATAAATCCTATTATTCATAGAGAAATTCTGTTAGGGTCCAACTCTAACCCCCTTATTTATGTAATAGGATTGATTCATAGTTATAGTTAAAAGTCAATAGTGCCCATATTAATAATTGTAAGTGGTTGACCCGCATTTAAAGAAGGGACCACAGTTAGTTGCAAATGGGCCATGGTATTAGATAGATGGTATTGATAAGAACCATGGTATTGACCCATGGTATTACATTTATGAATCCTATATAAAGGATAGAGACTCCCCTTGAGGAGCATCATGTCTTATTTTGTAAGTGAGCCCAGCTCTATTGGAGGTTGCCCCCTCGAAGAGGCAAGTGAACATTGCTTTCCTTTCTGAATAATAAAATACTTTCTATTATTTCTTATTATTTTGTGTTCTGGGTATATTTCTTGCATATTTGGTATTCTAATATCTTCTTGTAGGTCAAGAGCATAACAAGTGGTATCAGAGCACTTTCCAGGGCCAGTGGGATCTCCATTTTTAGCAAAAAAAAAAATTGGCTAGAGACATGTTCCAACATCTTTAAACCACGGGATCTGTCATTGAGCGCATAAACCTGCGGATTTGGGGAGGTATGCATTCAAGAAATACAATAGGTGGTCATGCTTGTTGGACTCCCTTGTAACCCTTGTGGGTACCCCTTTGAGTAGTAGCAAATTAGACAGAACCACGCATGGACTGTCTTCCAAGTATCCTATAGGTATATCGGAAGCCCCCTAGGGTCTCTTGAAACCACGCCATAGATAAACCGTCGGTCATCTTGCTGCTATAGTACATCGAGAACAACACTAAGGGAGATTACTTGCATGTATGATAAGGTAGTCGAGTTGTATGGCTAAGGGTACTATTGATCCTCCTTGGTTAGTGCCCTAAAATATTGGGCCGAGTACTAATGTCAGACCCTTATGTATATTGCGATCTATAGCACCTAACACTCCTTGAGACCATAGTTCCTGTGTCTCTTTTTTCATGACACATCATCTTTTTTAGATCAGATCTAGCAGGTGGGGTTCTGTCACAGCAACAACAATCAGAACTACCATTCAGATCTATCAGATCCACCAATTAGATCTATCAAATCTGCCATCCAGATCTAGCAGTTTGGGTTCTGTAGCAGTCGGAACAATTAGATCCGCCATTCAGATCTAGAAACAAGGGTTTGATCACTACCAGATTCCTACTCATACTCTTCAGTTGACGGTTCGCCGACAGATCTGACTATTTGTGTGGGCTCCTATCCCTGGGTGTCATTCTCATAGGACATTGGGAAACATTGACTTTTCTGGGATTCAGCTACTACAATATTCCTAAGCAAGGAGTAAAAATCCTTTCGGAGTTAAAAAAATAAAATAAAATAAAATAAAAATAAAAATGAAAAATAAAAAATCTGAGACCATCCCGGGATGCTTATAGGAGACTTAACCCATGAGAATCAGGACGACGAGCTGTGCAAGGTGGTGCTATTCAATTGTTAGCGTCAAAAATTTTAGGCAGTCCCAAATTTTAAGTGCACTGGATCGGTGCATGGTACAAACTAGAAATCAAGCTATGGCTAATGAGAAGATCGATAGTCTTGAAACAAAGTTGGACTTAGTACTGTCGTCACTCAAGAACTTAGCTGACACACTCACAAAGGGAAAATCAGAGGAATGAGAGGAGGCATATGTTGTCCATGAAAACATGGAGTGCGAGTCTAGCTATTCTCTTCACCTCTTTGGTAACCACCAACAGTCCCAAAGGCGACCACCCAAGCTGGACATGTATAAGTTTGATGGCTCTCATCCGGCCACATGGATAGTACAAATGGAGAAATATTTCACACTGAATCACATCAGATATGATGCGACTCAACTTAGAGTGGGTAGCATGTACTTGGACAATGAAAGATGGCAACAGTGGCAGTGGCATCAATGTTGCTATGGAAGGTTCGTGACTTGGAAGACATTCACAAAAGCTCTTACGGATCGCTTTGACCATGACTCTAACTTTTTGGGTCATATCACTAAGCTCTGATAGAAAAGAACAGTGAACAAATATATTACAGCCTTTGAAGCCTTATATTTCCACACAGGAGGTCTACAAGATCAGTTCTACTTGGAATGTTTTGTCAATGGTTTCAAAGAAGCCATACAAGCCCGCATCTAACTGCAACACCCTACCTCATGGCTGCATGCATGGACGATAGCTCGTGAAGTAGAACGGGCATTAGTAGCCCAGTCCAATCGCCCAAATTTCATAGCCAAGGGTCACCCCACCCAGGCTCAAAGCACTACCCAAACACTCAAGGTTCAAAAGGTGTCACCAACAGAAATGGCAGAAAGAAGAAAGTAAGGATTGTATTACTACTGTGATGAGAAATACTACCCCAGGCATAAATGCAAGGAGCCCAAATTATTTCAAATTGATGCTACTGATCACATTTCATTGGAGGAAGCCCCACCACTTGAGGAACCAGAGGAGGAGGATGAGGACAACCAGCCAGACAATGTACTTGAAGAACTAGTTATCTCACTTCATGCTTTCGTAGGGATTTCTTCTCCGAAAACTCTTGAAATAAGAGGTGTTATTAAGCATTTCCCGGTAGAAGTCTTGATTGATAGTGGCAGTACGCATAACTTTATCCATCAAAGAGTCGCAGAAGCAGTGCATTGTTTTGTCCGAGCAGTCTCTAACTTCCAGGTCTAAATTACTGATGGGTGGACAATGAAATGTGAAGGCCATTGTGAAAATGTCAAACTTCAAATGGGGATTATCAGTTAAAGACCCACATGTTTTCCATACACATGGGAGGGTGTGACATTGTCCTGGGTGCTGAATGGCTTCGCACACTTGGCCCATTCACAATGGATTTCCAGGAGTTATACATGAGCTTTAAGGAGAACAATCACACACATACCTTCCGCAGACTCCAGGCAGGTGATCCCTCTATCATCAATTCACATAGGATGGAAAAATTGTTAAAAAGGGGCCGCCTTTGAGTTATAGCCCAATTTAATGCCATCCAGGCCTTCCAACCCACTTCTCTTCATATTCATCCTGAGATGAAATAGATCTTAAACAACCATTTGCCAGTCTTTGACAAGCCTCATGAGCTTCCATCCTTGAGAGGGGAACATGATCATAGCATTACTTTGGTCCCAGGGGCCCAACCACCAAATGTGTGCCCATATAGATATCCATTTTCCCAAAAGAATGAAATTGAAAAAATCATCAAGGAACTCTTGGAAGCTGGTGTCATTCGTCCTAGCATCAGTCCTTATTCATCGCCTGTGGTCATAGTGCTAAAAAAATATGGAGAATTGCGTATGTGTCCAGACTTCGGGGCCCTCAACAAATTGACGGTCAAAGACAAATTTCCCATCCCAATTGTCGATGATTTGTTGGATGAACTAAATGGGGCTCAATTCTTTACTAAGCTCGAACTTCGCTCAGGGTATCACCAAATTCACATGAAAGAAGTAGACATTCCAAAGAATTCTTTCCAAACACAAGAAGGCCATTATGAGTTCCTCATCATGCCATTTGGTCTTTGTAATGCCCCATCCACTTTTCAGAGCCTTATGAACCACCTGCTCAAATCATATCTCAGAAAATTTGTCCTTGTTTTCTTTGATGACATCCTCATCTACAGCCGCACTTGGGCCACACATCTTCAACATGTAGATCTGTTCTTGCAACTGCTTCGGAAGCATAAATTATTTGTCAAGATGTCCAAGTGCTCTTTTGACATGGAATAAGTTGAGTACTTGGGCCACATTGTGGGGCGTAAAGGTGTCAGGGTGGACCCCAAAAAGATCTAGGCAATGCAGGATTGGCCTCAACCAAAGACCTTGAAGAGCTTGAGAGGATTTTTGGGTCTCACAGGGTACTATCGCAAATTTTTTTGCAATTATGGTTGCATTGCTAAACTCCTCACTCACCTGCTCAAGAAAAATTCATTTCTCTGGAATGATGAAGTGCAATAGGCATTTATAGCTCTCAAACATGCCATGTGTTCTACCCCCATATTAGCACTACCCGACTTCACCAAATCTTTTGTGATTGAATGTGATGCTTCAGGTACAGGTATTGGTGTGGTCTTAATGCAGGAAGGTCGACGCTTGGCCTTCACTAGCCAATAACTAAGTGGCACAAATTTCGGACAATCTACCTATGAGAAGGAGATGATGGCCATCTTACATACAGTAGATACCTGGTGACCATACTTATTGGGGTGGCATTTCCAAATCCACACAGACCATCAAAGCCTTAAATATTTTTTAGAACAATGCCTATCCTCACCACAACAAAATAAATGGCTCGCCAAAATGCTGGGATATGATTATGATATCATTTACAATAAAGGGCACGAAAATGTAGTAGCAGATGTGTTATCACGCCAATTTGAGGAGGAAATCACGCTGCTCACAATCTCCCTTCCCATTCTAGAATGGATTGAAGAGGCTCACAAGGAATGGTTTTCACATCCCTTGCTCTCCCAACTCATTAATCAATTACAGGCAGATCCAAATTCCACAGCAGGCTACTCTTGGAAGGATGAGATTCTTCGCTACAAGGATAGAGTCATGATATCACCAACATCCACCCTCAAAAGTCGCATTTTGGCAGAGTTACATTCATCTCCCACTGCAGGCCATTCAGGCTTTCAGAATACTTATGCTCGCACTCAACATTCATTCTTTTGGATAGGACATTCTTACTTTTGTAGCTGAGTGTGATGTATGTCAGCGCCACAAAGGAGAAACAGTCAAATCCCCGGACACATTACAACCATTGCCCATCCTAGCCTCAATCTGGATGGAGGTTTCTGTGGATTTCATTACGGGTCTTCCGATGTCAAGAAACAAGTCAGTCATCATGGTGGTTGTGGATACACTTTCTAAGTATGCTCATTTTTGTGCACTAACCCACCCTTTTAGACTGACTTTGGTCACTAAATCTTTCATGGACCAGATCGTCAAATTGCATGGCATGCCCACTTCCATTGTGTCTGATCGTGACCCGATCTTGACTAGTAACTTTTGGCAGGAACTCTTTAGGCTACAAGGTACCCAACAAAAACTTAGTACTTCATATCATCCCCAAACTGATGGTCAAACTAAAGCAGTCAACAAATGTCTGGAGACCTACCTTAGGTGTTTCGCTTTAGAAAAGCAACATCTATGCGTACAGTGGTTACCTCTAGCCGAATGGTGGTATAACAAAAACTATCATGCCACCACCAAAATGACTCCATATGAAGCAGTTTATGGTCAACTCCCTCCTTCACCTACTTCTTATATCAAGGGATGCTTGAAGGTACAAGTAGTGGATCAACTCCTACAAAACCGCACAACCATGCTGGCCTACCTCAGAGAGAATCTCCATCAAGCTCAAAACCGCATGAACCAATAGGCATATCAACATCATTCGGAACACTAATTTCAAGAAGGTGATCAAGTATTTTTGAGGTTGCAACCATATAAGCAAACATCGCTCAAAGACAAGGGTTGTCAGAAATTATCTCCAAAATTCTACGGACCGTATCAAGTACTTCAACACATTGGAGAAGTCGCCTACAAGCTAGCTTTGGCACCCATTGCAAAAATCCATCTAGTCTTCCATGTCTCATGCCTCAAGAAAGGATTGGGAACCATTGCAGAATTCAAACCAGCCTACCTGAATTGGATGAAGAAGGGTCAATCTGGCTCCAACCTGAACAGGTTCTTAACACATGAGAATGGCACCTGTGCGGCCGCATGATCAAGGAAGTCCTCATCAAATGGAAAGACACCTCTCCAGAAGATGCGACCTGGGAACCAACGACTATCCTACAACAGTTTCTGTAGCTTCAGCCTTGAGGAAAAGGCTATTCTTATGGGGGAGGGAATGTTAGGGCCCAACCCTAACACCCTTATTTATGTAATATGATCGAGTCATAGATATAGTTAAGCAAAGAGTCAATAAAGCCCATATTAATAATTGTAAGTGGTTGACCTACATTTAAAGAAGGTACCACAGTTAGTTGCAAATGGGCCATGGTATTAGATAGATGGTATTAATAAGAAAAATGGTATTTACCCATGGTATTGCATTTATGAATCCTATATAAAGGATAGAGACTCCCCTCGAGGATCATTGTGTCTTATTTTGTAATTGAGCCCCGCTCTATTGGAGGTTGCCCCCTCGAAGAGGCAAGTGAACATTGCTTTCCTTTATGAATAATAAAATACTTGCTATTATTTCTTATTGTTCTTTGTTCTGGGTATATTTCTCGCATATTTGGTGTTCTGGTACCTTCTTGCAGGTCAAGAGCATAACAAATTCAACAACCCTATCTACTATCGCATCATCCCAATAGTCTCCAATCTTTGCGAATTTGGGTTCTGCCTCCGTACCAATGTTTACTTTCTTTGTTTTCAACAATGTGATTATGTCAAGGTTCTCAATCTATGGTCCTTTAACCTTGCAGTGACCTTCTGTTTCCAGAATGTTAATCTTCCACAGATCCTCATCTTCATCTTCATTCATCATGTTATAGCATTCCGGAACATGACTTAGCTGAGTAGCCCACTCAAGCTGACTTAGGTTCAAAGGATTCTATGGCATCCGAAAGATAGCTTCTTTCACTTCATGTAGTGCCTCATAAATATAGTCAAACCTGTCTTCAAAACTGAATGTCATCACAAAGCCCTCGTGCGAACATCCCATTAAACTATACCATGGCAGAGCTCTGCTTCTACGTACCAATTCATTGGAACAACATCTAGGGTACGATAGAACAAGTGCACCCACTCAGGTTGGGGATTTTATCCATAAGCTTGGGTCCATTTGGCCAAATGTCCGCACGGATCATCCTGTGTATCATACTTTTCTGTCATTCACATATTAGGATTCCCAAATCGTGTTCTCATCATCCTCCTATATTCATGCCAAACGTAAAAGCTTCCCTTATGCATACCCCACCATCTTGCGGATGTAGTGCGCAGTGCCTAGTCCAATGCCTAGAAGCACTACTTTTCTGGCACCTCCCTTTCAAATACATCCAAAAATATATCTACCTCATTCAGGCCATCATAAGTAGGTAGATTTCTTACCTTTGAAGACACAAAACACAATGATCAGGTCATAATGTTTCAATTTAATGTAGTTACTTCATGTAACCGATTCTGCCAGCATTCTATCTCTTCATCAGAGTCCGAAGTGGAGGAACTCTCATGATCCCAAGTAACTCGTCCATCCATGGTGGCATTCACCTAATATTGGTCTTGTGCTGTTATCTTATAGATACAGTCCAAATCATCATCTCTTATAATTGCAGACTGGTTCAGTATAGTGCGATCCTTCAGCCGGATCTAGGGGTATTATTATGTGCAGTGATTTCTTCTTGAAGATCTTCCACTTCTTTAGATTCATTACCCCATTCATATCAGTAGCCCAGTCAAGTCCCAAGAACACAGGATAGGGATTTTTTTTATCCACTATCTCTATTTCTTCAAAATTAGCCAGCGCACTAGCACCTTCAATATCCATAGTCACCCCCTGCAGCCACCCCATGGGGATGATCTTCTGTTGATTTTCCATCCTTAGCTGAATCAAAGACCATTACAACATGGGTCTCCCCATTCGTTCCCAAGTCTGATTTGGTAGGACATTTGCATCTAACCCCAGGTTCAAAATAAACTGATCCATTTCATACTCTCCTATTTGCATGGACAGTCTCATCTTCCATCCTGACCTTGTTTTATGATTGCAAATCTTGTGTACCATGCGCGACTCACCTAGAGCAGTTCCAGCGCATCTATTGATGAACTCTTGCAACCCTTTCACAACCTTACTATCACGTGGTAACTTTATACAGGTCTCCAAGAATGTTGTGAGCATAGAGGGGTCCATCTCCTGATTAGACTTCTCCTTGCTTCTTGACATCAAGGCCTCAGCGAAGCTCTTCTTAGCTTCCATGAAGGTTTCACGTGCACACTCCAAATCGAACTCAGCTTCCTTCCTTGTGGATTTGCGGACCCACGCATTAACTTATGGTTGTTTCCCTTTTTCATATCCTGTTGCGATTCCACTCCTGAGCACTATATTTACATTTGGATCTTCTTCACGCTGCTCAGACCTCATCATCTATAGGTTTTGAGTCGGTAGAGGTGGTAGTACCCCATTGTCACGTATCCTAGCTATTGGCATAGGAGAGCCTTCCATTTCATGACCAAACAATGTGCAATACTTGCACGACAGACATGTGGGTTAGTGCAATCGTGGGCATAGTGTCCTGGTCCTCTACAATTGTAACAGATCAACTGTCCTCAAGCTTTGCCAGGTCCTCCTCTGCCTCGACCTCATCCACGCCCCTGAAATCCCATTCGCGCCATCCCTACGGTCTGGTAAGTGGGGGAGAATTTAGGCCTGAACCCTATAGGGAAGAGTTCTATCCATCATCAATTCATATCTCTTGCAATTATGCTCATCATGCCCTACTGACCTATAGAAGTTTTAGAAAAATTGTTTTGGTGTTTGTGCAAACTTCTGCAGCAAATGACAATTATTATGGCATCTTTTCCTACTACTTGACATATAGTGCACCATAAGGTAGGCCCCACACTAGGTCATTATTTAGCTTCCGACCTTAAAGGCATCGCTCCTCCTCCTACAATATAGTTCACAAATACCGAGAAATGGTCCTTGTCATGCCCCTGACTCTTGCATTTCAAGCACCATACCTCCTCACGCACCTCTGGTTGAACCGTCCTGTCTTGCTTCAGACTTTGCATCTCAAGGCATAGATTCTTTAGTTGTGCATGGATCTGTTAAACCCATAGGTTTGGATCTTGCATTGACTTTTCATCCAGTCTCATTGGAATTTGTAAGGTATCTGCCTGAGTTGTTATCTTTTGCTGTGACAGTGTGACCCTTAAGTGTGGCAGTATCGAAGCCACAAACATTCACGATGTTGTCTATTTGTCAAATCCATGTTGGCTTTGCGGATTGTACATTTCAACCTCTTATCTAATTCCCAAGGAATCTCACCTGGTTTCATCATGATCTCCTTAAATCCCACAATCGACTGTGCCTCAGATTTAGGCCTACTAAACTCTATAATCAGTGTTGTCTGGATGTCTACCACTCCAACATTTGGGTTATCATTCGATTACTTGATATGCCAGCTTAGCACGCAATGTTGCAGGGCACTAACCAACGCCACCTTCTTTATGCGGTCATTTGTAAAACCTTGAGCTTCCCATAAAAATTTCACAATGAACTAGAATTAGTCTGTGTCCTCATTTCCCAAGCCCTTGAACAAAGGAAGTTGCACTATGTTTGCCATACTAAACTATAGTGGAGGTGGAGGCGGTATGGGTGAAGTTGGAGGTGATGGTAGTGAAGTCGAAGGTGGTGTGGGTGGAGGTAGGATTCGCGGGAATCCTTGTCTTATTAACTGAATAGCACTTCATGGAGAAAAATAGGTTATCCCTTCCTCACCACCTGCAGAGGTGAAATCAATAGACTATACTCCGGACCCTTTTTTCCTTCGTTCCTGTAAGTTTTTTCGCTTCGCGTAGTTCCGAACATCAAGGTAGTTGCATAACCCATTTTTCACACAATAACATTTTAATCCAAGTATTCAAATATTTTATGTACTTACCTCACGGTCCTTTGAAAAATCATCGCTCTACATCACTGTAGCTGACTGAGTTGTCGACCGCAAATTCTGTCACAAATACTCCTATGACACAATCAAGCCAATGATTGACAATGTGGTTGATCTTGTACTCAGGTGCTTCTAATTTTTGTATTATCTCCGGGGTTCAAACAATAGGACCGTCAAGTTTGCACCTTCCTTGGCTATCTGCTAGCTTCACAATCCACTCATATAGCTCAATTTGGAAGGAGTAGAAAAACATCTGGTGGATCTTTATATACAAGTGCTATGGGGTAAAATGCATAGGATGAAAACTACCCTCAAAGGTCCTCGCAGGACCTTCGACAGATTGTAAGATTATCTGCAAAAGCAACCAATTACACACATGTTCATCTATCAAACATAAATTGACAGGGTATGGAAATAGGATCACCTTTACTTCCTTCTAGATTTGCTTGGGGATCTCTGTCCGGAAAGAAGAACTCCTTCTAAGCCAGATCCAAGACAATTCCTGCACAAAGGACAAGGAAAACCAATCACAGCATATGCTTCTGAAAACTAGTGTAAGAATCTGTAACAAACATGTGTAAATGTATAACTTAACTACTCAACTCAACAAGCATTAGAATGAACAAATAAATGCACAATATCACTGAAGCTTTGGAGTAGGGAACACAACTGCAGTTCTATATTCAGAATGGAAGAGTGATTACAACAATCTGTTGTATCAACCTTCCTTACCCCTTCTTCCTCTCTCTCTCTCCTTCTTTCAACTAGCTCCTTCAAGAATATGATAGTTCACAACAACTCTATGGGCTATCCTTCCAAATGCTCTAACCCCTTTTGCAATGGCCCTCTTGTTCCTTATGTAGCAACCAAATTAGAGCTTCCAAGCTCCATCTAGAGTTCATTAGGGCAAAAACCATGAACCTGCCCTGTTTACAAGCTTTTTCCCATTTGCTTTCATTCTCAGAAGAGAATTTCTCTGAATATCTTGATTTTTGGAGTTTCCTTGCTTTTCTTGAGCAAATAGAGGGATTTTATATCTAGATATTTATGAGCAAATTCATTGGCATGACCTTTCGAACATCCCTTAAGTTCACTAACGCTCCCCCTGGTCTAACAACATGAGTTACCAGGGTGACTAACGCTCCTTTATGCTTGGTAACAAGCTTTATAAAGCAAGTTGACAGTGTATTAAGAATTTTTGTGTGGATTCCTGACCTAAAATTGTGGTCATAGATTTAGTCATCTTGACTGTCACCTCTGAGTTGATGAGGAGGTCAATTTGTCCTATAACGGATGCCCCCTAAAGTATGAGATCAAAGGCAAAGACGATGGCTGAAATACTTTATTAAAAAACACTGTAATTTGTTGTCAAAAATATTTGTAGAGAGAGAGAGAGAAGTTTCGAGCGACAAGGAAAACCTGATACATCAAAGATACATATATATATATATATATAAATTGCTAAAATCATGTCCTGAGTCAGGCATTCCCATGCTCAGTAGCTATGTCAGAGTAATTTTCTCCTCGGAGATATAACAATGCTGGCCACCAATATGGGACAGGGTGGATCCAGTGTCATAATAGATCATCCTGAAATAGCTGTCTCCAAAGAACAATATCCGTAGCTTGCGAGAGGAAACAAGGCTGAATGATGCAAGCATCTACCCAAGGTCTTGATTCCCGCTTCATCAAGCATTATATATTGGTACATGTGATAATATGTGTTGACGTCAAACATGCATAAAATCATATGATTATCAGCCAATAAAGGAGATTGTTAACAGATGCTAGGAAGGCCACTGATAATGGTGATGGTCTCCAAGATGCACAGTGCAAACTAGAGAGTGTGAAAGATTTTTTGTCATCAAACACTCGTAGAATCGCTTAACCAGGAGCCAATAATAAAAAACCGTGATCGAACACAAGGTAACCTACCACTAATGTCTGCAAGCACCAAGGCACTGAATGTGTTTATGGGTTATCTTCCTAGATAGAGTTTTGAAGTCGATAGGAAGAAACCTGTCGAAAGGTAGGAAATGATGTGTCCTACATTAGTCGACACGAAACTGGACAAGGATGATTTTGTTTTTTTTTGAAGAAGCTTTTGAGCATGTAGGTTTTAATCCCGTACAGAAATTACCTGCATACGAATTCTAAATCACAGAAAAATAAACAATGCGAGAGCATAACACATAAAACAAATATACACAGAGATTTCCCACTGGATCACAAAATCGGGACTACTAGCTTGATTTTTCATTATGTTCCTTTCAATGTTACAATACATATTTATACATGCCGAAGCATCCAATACCATGGACCGAAAAACCATCACGTCTAAAACCGTGGACCGAAAACCATCCCGTCCAAAAAACATGTGTGGAAAACATGCACAAAACCATAGGTGGGTCCGCCCAACCTAACATAGGGTCCAAAACCAAAATTTTCTGGGGCATTGCCCCGGACCCCATAAAGTGGGGTTACGGGTGCCCTTCAAACCCCCTGTTAACTACGTGGAAAGAATATAACACAACCCAACACTTCATTAGTAAAAAATGTACATGAAAAAGGATCAGAGGAAGTACCATATTCTAACAAACGATCAACCCATACAATTGGTGATCATGGATTTGGATTTGTCATGCAAGCCAAAAAGTTTGATTGCTATGCGAGCTCAATTGGGCTTAGCGGCATGGTTTCATTACGCATATCAACTTTGGAATTATTGGAAATCTTCCATGAGTCAGATGAAGTGGAAGATATCATGTTACAGGTCTCAACTTTTGCAACTTCCGCTGTTTGTGATGGTGATGGTAGTGAAAAGGTGCCCATTAGGGAAGAATATTTGAAGAGACTGTTATAGACATTTTTGGGCACTTCAACCCCAATCACAAATGTCCATAAACTGAGGGCTCTTAAGTCCCTAAAAGGGTTGCTTCACTGCCTAAAGGAACAAGGTGATCTGATTACATCATCTCCCAGAAGTTCTCCACTGAAAACTGCTCATAAATGGTCAAAACTGGACCATACTGAAAGCTCCATGCAGAGGGTGCAATTCATATCACCTTCCCAATGTACAGGGTGCGATGCATACTATTTTTCTCCTCTGTAGGGTGCGATGGTCGAGAATGGACAAATGGCAAGGACCAAAATGCGAGGTGGAAGATCATGGAATCTTCCATAAACTTCCCCTCTGACACTTGCCACTCCATTTTCGACCAGGGATGAGTAAGAGATCTTCATTCTCCAAGTGGAAGCAGGAACTATCAGAGAAGACACTAATCAAGATCCCAAAAAATGACTCACCTCTCTGTAATCATCTATATATGGATCCCTCATCACAGAGATCCAGAGGCTGGAATTTTGTATCTTATAGAGAAGTGTTGTTGGTATTTTGGTGTACATTATCAGTGTTGGGTGATCTAGCTTTGCTTGAGGTGAAGAAGGGCTTCTTAACTGGAGGATGATGCTGGGTCAGAGCACATGGTTGTAATCTTCTTGCTACTTTTTATCTGAATAAAGATATTCTTGTTTCCTTCCATATTCTTGTGTACTTGTTTATATATGCTTGTATATGGTTAATGCACATCTGATCCTACATTATTTATGAATTTAGATCCTTGTTTCTTGCATAGTAGTATGTTGTTGTGATTCTCCAGGTCCTTTTGAAGCTGAGTAGACAAAGAGTGAGCGACAAAAATCTATCAAGAAAGAGAGGGAATCGAGCGCAAGACTCAGGTTGGCCCTCTTGGTTCTCCTCTCATCTATTTTCATAAAAGGAATCAATAGTAGACTTCAATTGTTTGTTTCTAAGATAGCCACCCATCTTAGTGGGAATAGCAGCATGCGTGTGGACACTATTCCCGTATAACAAAATGGCGACAAAGCCGATAAAGCTAAAAGTCAAGTAACTGAGAAGAAGAAGAAGCAGAAAGAGAAAAAGGAAAAGAAAAAAAAGGAACCAAAATCGAAAGGGAACAACCAAGTGTCATCTAGCAAAAATCCACACACCGCACAGTCAAAACCTAAATCTCCTTGTGTCATTTGCAATGGAGACCACTTTCATCGAGATTTTCCCTGTATCCCTCGGATCTTAAGGGACTAGTCTCCTTGTTTGCACCACCTGGTAGCATCAACCTCTGGCGATCATGTTGAATGCTCACCGTCAACCAGTGAAAGTGAAGCACATGGATAAAGAAGGAATCCTAGACTTCCTTGTAAGTTGTGTGAAAGCGATCACACCGTTCACCGTTGTCCCTTCCTTGAAGAGGCTAAAAGAGTTTTAGATAATCGTCTAGTTTCACCGTTACGACTTCCTCCTGGATATCAAAAACTCTTGCCAAGTCCTCCACTGGTTGAAAATTTGGCTGGCTCATCCTTGTGGTCAGCCGAAGCACCTATCGTTGAAAATGAACCTTTGGAATCCATACCAGACGAAAGTCAAAGGGTCGATACGACAGTTGACCCGGTATTGCCTTCAGAGTGTTCATCTTCGAACGATACCATCACTGAAGAGAAAGAGAACTACACCGTTCAAATCTTTTCAACAACACCGACTCCGATGAGCTTGGGGGTAGTCCTCCCATTCCTTTACCGCAAGAAGGAATTTCATTAGAGTCCTACTCGGTCGTCTATTCGGTCCCACCACCAAGCAACCTAGTGGTTTCCTTCGACTGGAATCTACTAGGCAGACCTCGTTTACCAGCCAGTGTACCATTCAAAATTATTGTATAAGTTTAAAAAATGGTCATGGTTGGTACCATCATTGATGAAGGGGCTTCTGTGAGTATCCTTTCCTCAACTGCTTGGAAAGCGCTTGGTTCGCCATCGCTTTTTCCTGAAATGAGAAATCTAACAAGCATCAACAAAGGAACCAGTTGACCTTTAGGGATCCTTCCAAATGTGCCCATTACATTGAGAAAGAAAACTGTTCACATGAACATTATGGTAGTTCAAGGACCTTTAGATTAAAATATACTCCTTGGATGTGACTATATTTATTGCATGGGAGCCGTCGACTCCTCACTCTTTAGAGTAATGTGTTTTCCGCACGAAGGCAGAATGGTCAAGCTCGTAGACCAGATGTCATTCCCCGGTTCACACATCACAAATGGTCAAATGCCATCCCTGAATGGTCTTTTCACGCAAGAAATGTCTCATCGGTCTCCAGTTCGTCCACTTGATGAGCGCGAGTGATTCAGGAAGATGTGACTGAAACCCAAGGGGTATGCACCCTGGTCTGCTTCAGCAGAAAAACCTTGGGTATAGGGTTGATTTCTGCGAGGGATATATGACTAGTCTGGCGAACCTGTCCTTACAGAAAAATGGGAACATACTGGAATAAGATACCTTCGTTAAGGTTATGCCGGGTGATGATGCTCCCCTTTGTCTGTTTCGATAGACATCGCCAAGAAAGAATTTTATCTGCTACGCTTATAGAACTTTCTTGGTAACTTGGAAATTTTACACTATACTTGGGGCATGCAAACCTTTCTGCATGAAAGTGGAGAGCGACTATTTATTTTTTAAATTTGTAGGACCTCTAACCCTTTAAACCCATAAGGCTAGTCATTTCCTAACTTGCATAAATAAAGGATCCGTGGCAAAGCTTTAGAGATGTAAGCCACTTCAAAATAGCATCTCGAATGAGACATTTTGATCATATGACTAGCGAGCAATGTTGTCGCAGAGTTCAAGCTCGTTAAAAAATAAACTCTCCACGAGCAGTTTTAGCGCATAGTTCAAGCTC
>APFE031425411.1:93300-180556 GCA_000404065.3 Pinus taeda
TTGTATTATTTTTCTTTGGTAGGGTTGTTGACGTATGAATATGGTGAGACTCTCGACTCAATAAACCATGTAGAACAATGCTCTGATTTTTTTTCAATTTCTAATGCAAACAAGTATTATTCTACACATGTATCTTTTTACATATTCATGGATTCATCAATGCATCTAAAGCCATTCAACACTTGCATAACCAAAAGTTTCTTTTCTCAATATTTCCTAACAACTATTGAAAACCAAAATGAAGCAGCCTACAACTATTTCGACAGAAGGAACAATACAATTTATCAGTCTTCCTTTAAAAACAAAATATCTTTTAAGAGAGAAAAACTAAAACATTTTCTTAAAAATAAATTTTCAAGACACCAAATTTGTTAACATGATACTGTTGCAGATCTTACTTTAGCCCCAAAGACAAGTTTCCCCCCCTTTTGGTCCACAAAATCTTCTAGAAAACATGGAAATGGGTAACTAACGCTCTATCTCTTTGTAAACAGAGAGTTAGTTTGGCCACTAACGCTCCCTGTGCATAGTCAAAGAGCTTTATAAAGCTCTGTGTAGACTAGCAACATGTGTTAGTGAAGGAAATAGCTCAAAAAGAGGGCTTTTAGGATTAGTTTCTGAGGAGAATGCAACTTTGCAGGATGCAATGAGATAGATGGTGGATCAGAAAAGGATTTGAAGAAGCGGGAAGCTCATAGAAGAAAGAGAAGATCTGAGAGGAGTCCGGGTAACTGGCAACTAGATGTATAGTCCCCAGTGGAGTTGCCAATTCTGCTATGGGGAGAAATGCATGGGATGAAAACTACCCTCAAAGGTCTTCTCGGGACCATCAACAGACTGTAAGATTATCTGAAAAAGCTACCAGTTACACACATGTTCATCTATCAAACATAAATTGATAGGGTATGGAAAGAGGATCACCTTTAGTTCCTTCTAGATTCGCTTGGGGATCTCCGTACGGCAAGAAGAACTCCTTCTAAGCCAGCTCTAAGACAATTCCTGCACAAATGACAAGGCAAACCAATCACAACATATGCTTCTGAAAACTAATGTAAGAATGTGTAACAAACATGTATAAATGTATAACTTAACTACTCAACTCGACAAGTATCATAATGAACAAATAAATGCACAATATCACTGACACTTTGGAGTAGGGAACACAACTGCAATTCTATATTCACAATGGAAGAGTGATTACAACAATCTGTTGTATCAACCTTCCTTACCGCTTCTTCCTCTCTCTCTCTCTCCTTCTTTCAGCTAGCTCCTTCAAGAATATGACAACTCACAACAGCTCTATGGGCTATCCTTCCAAATTCTTTGACCCCTTTTTCAATGGCCCTCTTGTTGCATATGTAGCAATCAAATTAGGGCTGTGAAGCGCCATCTAGAGTTCATTATGGCAAAACCATGAACCTACCCTGTTTACAAGATTTTTCCCATTTGCCTTCATTCTCAGAATAGAATTTCTCTAAATATCTTGATTTTTGGAGTTTCCTTGCTTTTCTTGAGCAAATATAGGGATTTAATATCTAGATATTTATGAGCAGATTCGTTTGCATGACCTTTTGAACAGCCCTTAAGTTCACTAACACTCCCCTTGGTTTAACAACATGAGTTATCAGGGTGACTAACGCTCCTTCATGCTTGGTAACAAGCTTTATAAAGTAGGTTGACAGTGTATAAAGAGCATTAGTGTGGATTCTTGGCGTGCAATTGTGGTCATAGATTCAGTCATCTTGCCTTTCACCTATGATTTGATGAGGAGGTCAATTTTTCCTATAACAACAAGTATCTATCTGATCATTGTTCCTTCGTCAGTCGTGATTTTCTGTTCTCCTGTGCTGCAAATTCGTGGATCTTCCTATCTAACCAGTCTCCAATCTCTTTCTTAGTTGGATTCCAGTGATACGACATCACACATCTCTTATGCAGATTCTGGTCCCAGAAACAGAACCATTTGTTGGCTTGAGGGGACCTGACCCAGTTTCAGCATTAAAAAGCAAAACAAATCCCTACATTACTGGCCCTTTCGACATAAACGCGCAGAGCGTGGACCGAAGTCTCACCTGAAGTATTATTGGGGGATGCCAGAACCAGGTTTCCGCACCCTTAGATGGTTTTGATGTCATTTAATTCCCTCTACCTTGCCTTCAAACAGGTTGCTTCGCTCTAGGGCCTGCGAGACGAGCTCTCTATTTCACCCTTCAGTACCTCTACGAAAGGGTACGATTGACCTTTGCACAACCCTAACCTGCTGCTTAGGTACTTTCGCATTGCTATGGCAGTGTGTCATACAAATTCGCCAATTAATCTAAGCGACTTGCTTATCTTATTAGGCAATTATAGTTAACACCACATAAATAGATATTCATAATTCCATTCAATTATTCAATGTAATTGTGGTCAATTGTGCATCTTATAAGCATAATAAAGGAAGTTCATACATAAAATATCCAGATGCATGAACAGAACAAAGACAAAGAAATTGTAGAATATCTCTCTTTATTAATATCTTCCAAGTGTTTATAGACTTTGTTCACAATGCACACACAGTTGCAGGGGTTCACACACTCAGCTGTCAACTTCTACCCTAGGCTTCTGCACACTCAACTGCAAAGCCTCTTCCCACGCTAAAACCCAAGACTTAGACTTCTTGCTTCAAAGCTATGACTGTCTTACATGTTGTTTCTCTTAAACTACCCAGATCTTAGCTCTTTTTATACAATCCCATGGTCTACAGACCATGGGTAGGTCTCTTACAGCTGACTTTACTTTATAGAACTAAGGGTGGACTACCATTTTTGACACATGACACCTTCATGCTCTGCGACCACAAAATGCGGAGTCTTTACAATTGTATTACAAAATTTTACTTGAACATGGGCGTTTAGCCAAAAACTGCCCTTGGGGGATCCTGCTCCCAAAAAAAGCTAATAAGGTCCATGTTCCAAGAAAATAAGGAATCTTAAAGTGAATTACACATAATGAAAAAGGAAACATAAATGAACATATAACAATAGAAGTAAGGAAAGTATGTTACGAAGAAGAACCAAGGTTGTTCTACAAGATAAATCAATGTAAAACAAGTCAACCCAATTAACATTAAAATTAAAACACAAAAAATGGATGAAAAATCAATTCCAACACTCTAGTTAGCAACCCAATAACATTAAAACTAAAACACAAAAAATAGATGAAAAAGCAATTCCAACACTCTAATTAGCTTCAATCTCATGCACCGAAGAAAATAGAAATGAAAAATATGTATCTCAAAAATAAGCTACTACTTGGAAAGAGAAAGTACAAGAACGTTCAATTAAGTATAATCTGCCTCGTCTTATAAAACTATTAAGGTCCATGTTCCAAGAAAATAGGGAAGCTTGAGGTGAATTACACATAATGAAAAAGGAAACATAAATGAACATATCACAACAAAAGAAAGGAAGGTATGTTACTAAGAAGCATCAAGGTTGTTCGACAAGATAAATCAACGTAAAACAAGTCAACCAAATTAACATTAAAATTAAAACACCAAAAATGGATGAAAAAGTAAGTCTAACACTCTAATTAGATTCAATATCATGCACCCACCAAAATAGAAATGAAAGAGATGTATCACAAACTAAAACTACTACATGAAAATAGTAAGTACACGAACCTTTAATTAAGTGTATTATGCCTCATCTTAGAAACATAATAAGACCCATGTTCCAAGAAAATAGGGAAGTTTGAAGTGAACTACACATAATGAAAAAGGAAACATAAATGAACATATAACAACAAAAGCAAGGAAATTATGTTACTAAGAAGAATCAAGGTTGTTATATAAGATAAATCAGGGTACAAGTGAACCAAATTAACATTAAAATTAAAACACCAAAAACGGATGAAAAAGAAATGCCAACACTCTAATTATTAACCCAATAACATTAAATTAAACACAAAAAATCTATGACAAAGCAATGCCAACACTCTAATTAGCTTCAATCTCATGCACCCAACAAAATATAAATGAAAAATATGTATCTCAAAAATAAGCTACTACTTGAAAAGAGAAAGTAAAAGAACCTTCAATTAAGTGTAATCTGCCTCATATTATAAAGCTATTAAGGCCCATGTTCCAAGCAAATAGGGAAGCTTGAAGAATTAGACAATGAAAAAGGAAACATAAATGCACATATAATAACAAAAGGAAGGAAAGTATGTTACTAAGAAGCCTCAAGGTTGTTCTACAAGATAAATCAATGTAAAACAAGTCAACCAAATTAACATTAAAATTAAAACACCAAAAATGGATGAAAAATAAATTCCAACACTCTAATTAGATTCAATCTCATGCACCCACCAAAATATAAATGAAAGATATGTATCTCAAAATTAAACTACTACTTGAAAAGATTAAGTACAAGAACATCAATTAAGTGTATTATGGCTCATCTTAGAAAGATAATAATACCCATGTTCCAAGAAAATAGGGAATTTTGAAGTGAATTACACATAATGTAAAAGGAAAAAAATGAACATATAACAACAAAATCAAGGAAAGTATGTTACCAAGGAGAATCAAGGTTGTTCTACAAGATAAATCAAGGTATAACCAGTCAACTGAATTAACATTAAAATTAAAATTAAAAAAACAAAAATGGATGAAAAAGAAATTCCAATGCTCTAATTAGCAACCCAATAACATTAAAATTAAAACACAAAGAATAGATGACAAAGTAATGCCAACACTCTAATTAGCTTCAATTTCATGCACTCAACAAAATAGAAATTAAAAATGTGTATCTAAAAAAGAAACTACTACCTGAAAAGAGCAAGTAAAACAACCTTAAATTAAGTGTATTCTGCCTCTTCTTAGAAAGCTAATAAGACCCATGTTCCAAGAAAATAGGGAAGCTTGAAGTGAATTAGACATAATGAAAAAGGAAACATAACTGAACATGTAACAACAAAAGCAAGGAAGTATGTTACCAAGAAGTATCAAGGTTGTTCTATGAGATAAATCAATGTAGAACAAGTCAACACAATAACATTAAAACTAAAACACTAAAAATAAATGAGAAAGCAATGTCAACACTCTAATTATCTTCAATCTCATGCACCCAAAAAAATAGAAATGAAAAATATGTATCTCAAAAAGAAACTACTACCTGGAAATAGCAAGTAAAAGAATCTTCAATTAAGTGTATTCTACCTCACCTTAGAAAGCTAATCAGACCCATGTTCCAAGAAAATAAGGAACCTTGAAGTGAATTACACATAATGAAAAAGGAAACGTAAGTGAACTTATAACAGCAAAAGCAAGAAAAGTATGTTACCAAGAAGCATCAAAGTTGTTCTACAAGATAAATCAATGTAGAACATGTCAACCAAATAACGTTAAAATTAAAACACTCTTATTAGATTCAACCTTATGCACCCAAAAATAGGCGCATCAAAGTTTTAATTACAATTTGGTAAAAAATTAATTTAAACAGGGTTTAAATATTTGATTTATATCTGTAAGAAATTTATTAGTTTCAATTTCATTTATTTATTTATCAGTTTCAATTTCATTTTTCAATTTCAATTTCATTTAGTGAGATCAATTACGAGTACGATTCTTAAGACTAATAACTAGGTACCACTTTTGGCTAGGTTCTCTTTTCCTTTGGCTTAACACGATACTTTACAGTGGTATATGCAAGTCTTTACTGGGTTTACCTTCTATAGTTACCAACCCAAATTCGTGTGGTGCCTCAATTGCGGGGGGTTTAATGTTTTTCAAATGAAGTGGAAATTTATTACTAGGACTCTTAATACACATCAACACAATTACTAATAGTCTATCCATTATAAGTTTCAAAAAGTTTTTTAGCATATTTTTCTCTAGAATCAGATTTCTTGAAATCACTTCATAATCCTAGCTTTTCAGGTGTTTGAATTAATAAAAAGAAAAACAATTATGGTACATATAGAAATGTATGGTACATATTATCTCATACTAAATGTGGACAATCACCATTCAATTAGTCACATGTTATGGATGAATGATACATATAACAAATATAGTACAATAAACAAGTGTTACATCAGGTTGGTCATTGAAAGACATGTATTACCTACCATTCTTGAACAATATAATGGGTCTACATAGCAACATTCTATGGATTATAATCATTTTTGGTTATTCATAATCTTTGACAACAATTTTGTATTATTGACAATGTTTAATTATTCTACCTTTTATAGTTTTTTATTGGAATTGGGTTAAATAAATTTTGATTAGTTTGCATTTTTTATTAGTTAAAATGTGTTTTTAATATAAAAATAGAATATCATTCAAGGCATTTGGATTGTGCAGAGATCAAAAATGAACTTATTAGTTCAACAAATTCCCGTGGTCAAACAGTTGGGCTACTACGTGAGAATTGATTTTGATATTGTTAATTGGCTTTTCACTTGTACTTTCAAAACTATATTTGTGGTTTACTCAGAGTAGTTATTTATCTTTCAGATTGTAAGAATATAATTCAATCCATAGGACATTAAGGGCCGCATCTTGAAGCAATGAAATCCTCGCTTTTTTAGATGTGGAGTTTTTCAGAATAGCATAGCAACTAGTAAACAATTTGTACTTTCTGTTACATAAAAAATATTTATTGTAAGGTAACATGCAAAAGTAAAAAAAACATTAGTGAAGAGTGGATTGGTCAAAATTTGAATTCACATAATTAAATTGTATGACGAATTGGTTGACAGTGAATCAACGAAAATCACACAGATCCATAATAAGGATATTGTGGACAAGCTCAATACGAATAAAGAATTGTAGAAAAATAAAATGTCAACAACAACGACACTAGAATTCACCAATGTTCCTAGTTCAAAAAGTCTATAATAATTCACAGCCATTCTCCAAATGCTATAAAAAAAGGGTCGACAGTGGAGTATCTCATAGGTTGGGATAATGACAAAAGCATAAGGATAGACTATTATTAGCTTTAGTAAGCTCCATGCACAAGAAACATTTTAGTAATATCCATTTAGTAGAATAGTTAATATAAACATAACCAAAAAAAACGAAAATCATGGCAGAGACGTCATTTGGGCGAGAGACACTATGCAGAGAGCAGTGAAAAATCTCACTGGAATTCCCTGTGGGTTTAATGTTTTTTCAAAAAATGGAGAGCACTCTAAATTGGTCTAAGAGACTTACCTGGTCCTGACAAGGAGGTTGGCCAACGAGGAGGCTGGACAAGGAGGAGGTTGGAGAAGGAGGATAAGAAAGCTACCAGCAATGAGTGAAACCAACCAATTCCTCTGGCACCAAGCTATAAAAAAGATAAAAATGTCTTTAAAAATTCCAATAAAACTTGTAAATAAAAAAATTTAAATTACAAAATAGTTGAATTAACTTACATCACAAAGCTCGATAGGGCTTCAGCTCAAACCAAGCTCAAAACACTCATCAGGGCTTCGACTCAAATCAACAGACCTCACAGTGTTGGACACCACAACTAAAAATCAACAAACCTTGCAGCACATAATAAACCAACACTACCGAAAACACCACGTTGGGTACGACCCATCGTATATGTAAAATGTCTTTTCAGCTGAGAAAAATAGTTCAACCGAACAAATAGTTCGTATGAATCACTTATTGTTATAGACATATTTGGGCACTACAACCCCAATCACATAAGTCCATAAACCAGTGGCTTCTATGTCCCTAAAAGTGTTGTTTCATACCCTAAAGGAGCAAGGTCATCTGATTACATCATCTCCCAGAAGTTCTCCATGAAAAACTGCTCAGAACTAGTCAAAACGGGACCATACAGACTACTCAGTGCTAAGGGTGTGATGCATCTCACCTGCCAGATAAAAAAAGTGTGATGCATACTGAAAAGCCCTTCTATGGGGTATGATGAGCAAGAGCAGACAAATGGAAGAAGTAGTTGGCTAGGTGGAAACCCAGAGAATCTTCTAGAAACTACCCATTTGACACTTACCTCTTTGAATTCATCTAGGGCTGAGTAAGAGATCATGAATCTCCAAGTGGAACCAAGAACTATCAGAGAGAGGACACTAATCAAAATCCCAAAAGCTGACTCACCCACCTACAAACATCTATATATGGATCCCTCATCCCAAAGATCCAAAGGTTGGAATCTTGTATTTTGTAAGGAAGTGTTGTTGGTTTCTTGGTGGAACATCATAGTGTTGGGTGATCTAAGCTTTTCACCAGGTGAAGAAGGGCTTTCATGCTGGGAGGATGACGCTAGGTTAGATTAATGGGTTGTAATCCTCTCTTCTACTCTTTCTATCAATAAAGTTATTTGAGTTTTCCTCCACATTCTTGTATGTCTGATTTGATATATGCATTTGTGTGGTAAATATGTATCTGATCCTATAGTGCTTATGATTGTAGATCTATGTGCTTTGATAGTATTATGTTGCTTTGACTCCACAGGTGTTCTTTAAAAGCGGGACAAGTGAGGAAAGAGTGGCAAAGATCCGTCAAAGGGGAGAGGAAACAAGAAAGGATCTAAGTGAAAGACTGACGTTAGTACTCTCTGCCTCTCTCTCATCTACTTCTCATAAAGGAAAATGTAAGTAACTTTAGTTAGTTTGTTTCTAAGATAGCTACCTGTCTTAGTGGGACTAGCAGCTCTGAATGGACACTAGATTTCCCGATAACAAAATGGAAGCTCCACTCGAGAGTGAATAGCTTGTTTGCTTGTTTATATTTGTTCGCTTTATAAACTATAGATAGAACCTAAAGTTAAGCCAGCTAGCCTTCGAATTGCATTTGCTATGCAAGTGCAAAGTAGATCATTTCTGCTTCAGTCCATCTCTGGGTTTTGTTTATAAACTGAACAATTGATTTGAAAACATCCTAATTGCCCTGGTGGTGGCTCAAGTAACCTCATTAGATCAACCCCTATAACTTGTATTTATTGACTATCATTAGCACAACCTAAATCCCTGAACTAAGCTGCAAACTCTGACCAAAAACCAAGTGAAAGTCTCGTCCATGGACCATCGCACTGTCTCCTTTTGACAGTCTGGATGCATCGCACCTCGCGTGTGAAATAGGTGAGATGCATCCCTGTTTCCCTGTGTTATAGGTGCGATGATCAGATAAGGCTGTTTCTGCCTCTAGAGTTTGATTTTTTCTTCACTCTCTTCAGCTTTATTCAGGAGTTTTTCTATCTATGATTAGTATACCATTGTTGAAACTCCATTCCTTTGCATTATTCAGCCTCCCTTGTACAAAGAATTGTGAATTTTTTTTATGTATCTTTCGCCATTTACAGTTCTCGTTTACAAAGAAGTAGCTTAATCAAACTGTCGTCCTTTGATTTGGAAGTGTCACAAGTGTCGTTTTCAGTCAACGAAAAGAATTCTACTTTTTTTGATGGTCTATTACACTGTTACTCTTGTATTTGATCTGAATTAATAGTATTTCAAGTGTTGAAAACAATTTTCAATTCAAAATCACAAAGTGTCGTCCTCGTCTTCCTTTTGTTTTTTTGAAAAGAAAATTGTTAGTACCATTTCTTTGATAAGATAATTTAGATTTGTACTTAGCATTCTTTTTGTCATTCACACATTACGAAAGCAGAAAACAAATGCATGCATGTGCATTTGCATTTAGACTAGTTGATTTTGATTTAGGATAGTGCATCTAGTGTGTGCTCTCTGCTCTATGTTGAAAGAATCTCGCTTCTCTTTCCTTAGTAGCTAGGATTTTCGTTGCAAAAAGAAGAGTAAACGACTATTTATCATCTTAGATTGCATTTTTAGGAATTGTATATCTACATCACACGGTGAACCTTAAAGGCAAACCTCTTAAGGAAGATCAACTGTAAAATAATTTCAATGAACATAAAAACACTTTGGAACCTAACACACAACATTTAGAAGTCGAGGCTAGAGAAGTATTCCGGCGTCGTAAAGCCTGGTAACGATCACTTCCATTGTAGGTTGGGGGATTCCTCTTCTTTGAGACAACAAGTGCCAGTATGGACTTGTTCTCCCATGTAACATCGAGTATATATTGGGGGACGACAATAGGCTATATCCTTTATCCTTAGGAAGCCGTGTCTGCTGCCCTATCATTCGCAATGCACTGAACACAACATTCGGGAAGATTAACTGCCATACCATAAAAAGTATTCTGCATTTTTGTGATTGGTTTGGTAATCCCTCTATCTTGATTTCCAGAGTAGTCTCTTTCATTCCTTACTAGACTCCTTAACAGAAAAGGTCCATCTGAGCACTTGTCACTTCAGGCCCATTAAAAATCGAAGGCGAATAGAGTCATATTTATCTTTTTCTCGACTCTTAAAAATTGAAAAAGCAAGTTGTGTCAAAGCATCTAAAATTCATTTAATTCAGAATCACATATTACCCTTTTATTTTGAGTTGATCAAGTAATCCGCAATCGTGGAAGAAATTCAATTGAAACCCCGTCGTTCATGGAGACTAACGAGTCAACCACTTTGACTCCAGAAATGAAACTATTTTGGGCCAAGCGAACTTGTTTAACTGGGTCAAAGTCCCCTGGTTTGCTTGAAACTTGTGTTCCAACATCCTCAGAGACTCCAGTTACACCAACCATTTCTAGTATCCCTACCTCTACAGAATAAGTTCCGTAGTCACAAGAGGACATTAGAACTATAATGGTAAACACTTCTATTCCTAAACTGGCTCCATCTAGAGCTGATTCGGAAGGTGTCACCCCTCCAACATCTGTCACTGCAAAGTCTACACCTTCTTCGGCAACAGAAATATTTTACGGACCTAACGGTCTACCTATCCCACCTATATTGATTTCTATAGAAGAGATTGTGGAAGATCTTCCATCCAGTACTCCATTGCATTTTGGAACTCGGATCACCCTATATCCTTCTACGTCAGAAGTTAGTCTCCCTTCATTGCAAGTTCCTGTAGAATCGCTAGGAAATATTTTGGATAGACTCGATATGTCTGAAAAACCTTCAACATCTAGGATTGTGTCATCTGACACAGCAGTAGTAGAACAACCTGTTGCTACTCCAACAGTGTTCACTAGTGTACCATCTGTACCGCTAGATGGAGTCCACCCAGGGACTGTTTCAACAATATGGTTTGTTCCTGTTTGTTCATTCGAAATAATATCTAGAATCTCTTATGTTGGAACTCAGCAAATTGATCCTTCACAACAGTATCAATTAGGGTAGTCCAGTCTCCAGAGGCCCATATTACCTTTGAACACTAGATTGCCACCATATGGGGGGCAATATGCCCTTTCATTGTTCTCTCTAGGAGAACAACCATATGAGAGTTCACAACAGAATTTGGGTCATGCTGGAATTACATCCACTAGTTGGGTGCGAATACTACCTCAACAACCAAGAGTTGTATACACAATGCAACCAAGTCTACATATGTTGAATATCCCCACTACACCGGCTATTGTGACGGTGTCACAAGTACAAGCATTTCCTGTTGTATGCCATCCTCAAGTTTCTCAGGTCGTAATAGAACAGCCTCTTGTCTCCAAGACACAACCACAATCACCGATTAGTGGTTCCTTAACTGGAGCGACCTAGGCTCAAACGGGTACTATTACCCCTCATCTTGGTTAGATAGCCAGTATTGGACAACAGCAAATGGCTTCACAACCATGGCTGGTACAATATAAACAACCGCAATTCCAAAAAGCTTACCAAGGTACTGAGCAACAAAGCTTTGTGGGCAATGGACAACCATATATTCAAAATGGTCAACATCAATCATATCATAATGGTTATGCCCATCAGCCTTACCAAAGTTATTAGCATCAAATACATTATGCTAGTATGCAAAGACCCACTACTTAGGCAATCCCATCTTATCCTGGGTATGCTTCACCAAACCTGAATCAACAGTTTCCCTTCATGGTGACTTTAGAGTTACCAGATCTTAATCGGCTCACAAACGATCCAATTGCTTATGCCCCTTGGTTGCCGGCAATTCCTCATAAACTTCCGCCTGATGTTCCTAAATCCAATGGAAATCGGGGTGAAGATCCATCAAATCATGTGATGACCTTTCATCTGTGGTGTTCGTCCAAAACTCTCAATGATGATTCGATTAGGTTTCACCTTTTTCAACCAACATTAACTAGTCCGAAAGCAAAATGGTACATTGAATTGCCTAGAGCTTCATTTGATAACTTCAACACCCTTTCCACCACCTTTTTAACCCATTTTTAGTTACCCATAAGGTACGAAACAAGAACGGAGCTTCTTACCAATTTAAAGCAAACGACAGCCACTCACATATTTGATCATATTCATGAGTGGCGACGTCATCGTATAATGGTGAAAACATATGTTCTTGATCAGTTGCTAGCTGAATGGTTTATTAAGTCATTATTACCTTCTATTACAGAAGATGTGGCAAAGGTACGAGTCGTCACTGAAGAGCAAGTCATTGCTCATTCTCAATATCTAGACTTGATCTATACTCAGTCTAGCATGCTCTACGACAAAATCCCTGATGCTCCTAGACCAGAGTTTTCCATTCCTTCTCCTCCTAAGTCAAAAAAAGACTCTCATGCCAACGATGGTGTGATAGGTACGATGAGCACAAAAACCGCAAAGGCTACATCTAAGAAAGCCCACACGGTTTCTGGTCAAAATGAAAATGAAGAACTTCTTGCCTCAGAGGTTAATGCCGTGTTGATCGACAAGGGCAAAGAACCAAAGCAACCGGGGGGCAAGAAGAAAGGGAAAAGAAAAAATAAGAAAAAGGATGATTGGCCTCCTAAAAAGTCCTCTGCAAACCCTTCTGGAGAAAGGAAACCCAGTCATCCATGCTTTATATGCAATGAGGATCATTGGATGAAAGATTGTCCACATAAAGCTGAGCTTAAGAAGTTCTTTAAGAATTTAAAAACCTTAGCGGTGTTGACTAATCCATTTCCAAACCCAGGAACCTATCTGGTTGCTAGTCAGAATGCTTCCCCATCCCAAGTGCTTATGTTGTCCATTTCGAAACAGTAGAATGATGCTTTGATATCGACAAGGAATAAAGATTATGGGAATCCACAGCTGCCGAACAACAAGGCTACTGATCAACCCAGTAGTTCAACAACAACTTCGACCAAAGTTGTGCCATCCATCATTCCTGAGCTAACGATAAAGCAAGCAAAGGGAGTATTACACAAATTGACATTTAATCCTCGTGCCAAAGTAGCATAGAATTATAATATAGTAGAGGACCTGGCCCAATCACCGTCTGCTATGTCGACACTTGACGTACTGCAAAATTTCCCCTCCCAGAAGCAGACTCTATTATCAACAATACGTGGGATTGACCCAGCGGATTCCAATCTTGTGGCCTTCAATCATAAAGGATATGAATCTCAGTTACCAGCTCAACTCATTTTCCTCATCCAAGTGAAAGCCCTGAACAAATTTGTTCATCGAACAATTATTGATGGGGGGCATGTACATGTATTATGTCAATGAGTTGCTGGAAAACTTTAGGCTCACCACCCTTGTCACGATCGTCAATGATGTTAAAAGCATTCGATGGACAAACATACACTCCATACATGATTTTAAGTAACTTGCAAGTTGAACTAGGGGGAAAAACAATATAAATTGATGTTGAAGTTATCGATGGAAACCTCAATTACAAAATCCTACTGGGAAGGCCCTGGATTTATGCTATGGCTACTATTGTGTCAACATACTTCAAAAAGATTGCATTTCCTTTTCAAGGAGGGATTACAATCGTCGACCAACAAACCTTTCTCCCCAATAGTTCACAAGTTACGGGAAGCGTTCTGATGATCCACAGAAGCCCTCAGTTGCTTCAAAATACTGGAGTAGGCCAACTAAAAGACCCTACATTGATGGGTACTTTTTCCCTACCACATCCAAACAATCTGGTGGAAGTGGCCATGGTGGGAACCTGCAATATGGTATCTTCTATTCAGAAGATGTCTGAACACAATGTTAGCATGGATCATCACCAGGTTTTGCCTCCAAGCCCAATACAAATATTGTAACCATCAATGTTTTCGGCATGGGAAGCAAACCCAAATCAACGCTCATCGAGCATTTGGATAGATAGGTCTTAGGAATATGGTAACTCTGCAAATCCTTGGTTACATGTACATTCTACATATGAAGGAATTGTTCAGTCAATGATGATAGAGGGGGCACCATGGGAAGATTACCACCATCATTCCCATCTTCTAGATTACAAAGAATATAGTTCTAGCAACCTTAATCATCCTTCAGTTTTGGATTTCCTATCAAATACTATAAATACAATGGATTCCGAGTGAAACCTATCCAATATTGAAGAAACTATCGCCATAATTATCTTGACCAAACCAGATGTTGTACAGAATATTCATGTCGGCAAATCTTGTTCTTCTTCAGAACTGGAAGTATATTACGCTCTCTTTCGCGAGTTCAGAGATGTTTTTGCATGGTCATATGAAGAAATGTCAGGCATTGGCTCGAGCATAGTTGAACACGAAATTAAGATGTATCCAGATGTCAAACCAGTATGACAACGAATTCGACAGGTGCACCCGAAGAAAGCCACTGCCATCAAAGCAGAAGTTGAAAAACTTCTCCACGCTGGTTTCATTTACCTAGTTCCTCTAACCTATTAGGTATCGAACATTGTTCCTGTGATGAAAAAGCAAGCAACGATTAGAGTGTGCATTGATTATAGGGATGTAAATCAAGCTTTTCCAAAGGACAACTACCCTACACCCTTTATCGACCAAATAATTGATGAATGTGCCAGATGTGAAATATTTTCGTTTATGGATGGATTTTCCGGGTATAATCAAATAAATATCCGCCCATAGGACCAGTCAAAGACTGCATTTATTTATCCATGGGGCACATTCACGTACCACAAGCTACCTTTTGGTTTAAAGAACACAGGGGCAACCTTTTAGAGGGCAATGAATTATGCCTTCCATGACATCAAGAACATCATTCAACCATACCTCGACAATCTTCTGGCTCATTTGCGAAAGCGGACCGATCATCCGTAGCATTTGAAAGCAATATTTCTACATTTTCGACACTACAAGATACGACTCAATCCACACAAGTGTGTGTTTTGTGTTAGTTCTGGTCATTTACTTGGCTTTGTAGTTTCAAAGGATGAGATTCGCCTCGACTTGTGTAAGGTTTAGGCCATCACTGATCTGCCTCCACCTTTAAATTTTCTTCATATTCAGAAACTCCAAGGGAAAGAAAACTTTCTGAGGAGGTTCATTCCAAATTACGTTGAACTTGCTAAAGGTTATACATGTTTGTTGAAGAAAGAAGTACCCTTCAACTAGGATCAAGTTGCGCAAGCTTCCTTTGATGCTTTAAAGGAATCCCTAATAAAAGCATGATTAATGTATGCTCCTGATTATCAAAAAGACTTTAAACTGTATTTGGCTGCAGCAGATATGACCATCAAAATGGTTTTAGTTCAAGAAGACAATGGAATCGAGCATCCTGTCTATTATTTAAGTCAAATATTAAATGATACAGAAATAAAGTACTCCTATGTTGAAAAGTTGGCTCTCGCAACTGTTCAAGCAATACAGATATTTCAACACTATGTCCTCTTTCGAAAAACTACCATTTTGTCAAATTGCAACCCCATGACTTACATCTTGTCGCGACAGTTGCTTGGGGCCAAATATTTGAAATGGATAGCAATTTTGCAAGAGTTTGATCTGGAATTCATAAAATACAAATCAAAGAAAGCCTTGGTTTTCGCGGAGTTACTATGTGACTTCCCATCATCATCCAACGATTCAACATCCAAGGCAACAATCGTGGATGAATCTTTGTTTCTGATATCTTCAAGCGATCCGTGGTATGGAGATATAATCATCTATCTCCAGACCCAAACATATAGGTCTAATACCTCTCACCCAGAACAATGACGTACTTGATACCAAGCAAAAGACTACATGATCGTCAGTGATACACTTTACCGTCATGGTATTGATACAGTTCTGCGAAAGTGCCTCACCCACGAGGAGGCCAAAAAAGTCTTGAATGATTGTCATTTAGGCACATATGGGGGGCATCAATCTGGTTATGCTACGGCACAAAAGACTTTACGAGCAGGATACTTCTGGCCAACAATATTCAAGGATTGCATAACCGTAGTTAGAAGTTTCCATGCTAGTCAAATCTTCGACTACAAAACCAAAATACCGTCAGCACCTCTGCAGCAAGTAGTTGTTGTTGGGCCACTCGCCAAATGGGGCATAGTTTTCATGAGATGTAACCCCAGCTCGGCCGGGGGGCATGGGTATATCATAGTCGCAGTTGACGATTTTAGGAAATGGGCTGAGGCGATACCTACATTAAACAACAACGGTGAAATGGATACTTTTTTCTTTTTCAATCATGTAGTCTCCAGATTCGATGTTCCACAAGCTATATTCACTGATCATGGATCGCATTTCTGCAATCACATGATGGTCGAGTTGGCTGCCAAATTAGGATTGTCACACGAGAACTCTACTCTATATTATCCGCAAGCTAACAGGCAAGTTGAGGCAATCAACAAAGGCCTGAAATGCATGCTGCAAAGGATGATTGGAGTCCATAAATGGAGTTGGCACCTAATCCTGTACTCAGCCTTATGGGCATACCAGACATCCGTGAGGAATGCGATCGGGTTTACACCATTTCAACTGGTGTATGGCCTAGAAGCAGTCTTACCAGTTTAGTGTGAAATCTTCTCCCTCAAGCTCGCAGTTGACCTTCTCCTCGGAACTTCAGAAGAGGAGGCTCGTTTCTTGGAATTAATCCAACTGGATGAAACCCGTTGCGACGCTACCTTGCCAAACAAAGTTACTGGACAAAAAGGAAGATCTAAAATTCCTTATAGATTGTGTGAAGGCGATCATGCCATCCACCATTGTCCCTTCCTAGATGAAGCTAAAAGAGTTTTGGATAACCACCCTGCTTCACCGCTGCGGCTTCCTCTTGGATACAAGAAACTCTTGCCGAGTCCATCACTAGTTGAAAATCTGACTGACACATCTTTGTTGTCGGTTGAAGCACCTATCATTGAAGATAAACCCTCTGAGTCCGCCCTAGACCAAATTCAACAGGTCGAGATGGCAGTCGACCCAATCTTGTCTTCAGAGGTTCCGCCTTCAGTTGATACCGTCACCTAAGAGAATGAGAACGCCACCGTTCAAATTCTTTTCATAAACACATACTTCGATGAAAATGGGGGCAATCTACCTGTTCCTTTACCGCAGGAAGGAAGTTCGTTGGAGACATATCTAGTCATTTATTCAGTCCCACCTCCAAGCAAACTAGTCGTTTCCTTCGCTTGGAATCTACTAGGCAGACCCTGTCTACCATCTAATGTACCATTTTGAATCATAGTACAAGCTTACAAAATGGTCATGGTCGGTACCATCATAGATGAAGGCACTTCTATGAGTATCCTTTCCTCAACTGCTTGCAAAGCGCTTGGTTCGCCATTGCTTCTGCCTAAGATGCGAAATCTGACAGGCTTTGACAAAGGAACCAGTCAGCTGTTACAGATCCTTCCAAATTTTCCTATAACTTTGAGAAGGAAAACCATTTATCTGAATGTAATGTTAGTCCAAGGACCTTTAGATCACAATCTACTCCTTGGGCATGACTGCACTTATAGCATGGGAGTTATTGTTTCCTCACTCTTTTGAGTGATGTGTTTTCCACATGAAGGCAGAGTGGTCCAGCTCGTAGACCAGCTTTCATTCCCTGGTTCACACATAGCTAATAGTCAAGTGCCATCCCTAACTGGTCTTTTTGTGCAAGGAATGTCTCATCAATCTCCAGTCCGTCCACCTGATGAGTGCGAGTGATATGGTGATTGTGATTGAAACCCAGTGGGCATGCACCCTGGTCTGCTTCGGCAGGAAAAAGTTAGGTATAGGGTAGGTTTCTGCAGAGGATATATGACTAGTCTGTCACATCCGACCATTTACGAAAATGGGATTAGACTGGAATAAGATTCCCTCGTCAAAGTTATGTGAGTGGAGGCGACTGCGCCATTCACCTTTGTCTATTTCGATGGACATCGCCAAGGAAGTGTTTTGTCTGAGATGTGGATGGAACAATCTTGCAAATGTGAGAACTTTCATATGGTAGCCTGGAAACTCTACTTTGCTATACCTAGGGGCATGCAAACCTTTTGTACGTAAGTGAAAAGTGACCAGCGTAACTCTAACCCCATTGTTTCTACTGACTTTATCTGCTTAAGTTAGGTGATTGGTCTAATCGACCATTCACCTTTGCAAGGGCCAAATGGCTCTGGAAAAGTAAAGGAAGAATTTTCCTACCTAAACCTGGTAGTTAATTAACCCCTAGGACAATAGTTGGTCATTCCTAGCTTGCATGCAAAAGGCTCTGGAGCAAAGTTTCGAATGGGGCAAGCTCCCTAAAAAATGAAACTATTGATGAGACACCCTTATTATACAACTGCCACGAGCAGTTTTACGTGAAATTTAAGCTCTTTAAAAAATAAACATACCAATGAGCATATGTTCCACCATATTTTAAGCTCATTAAAAAATGAACCCACCTTCGATAAATAACCATTGGGATCACATTATCATCAACTTTTGAGCCTTGGTCGTGTTCTTACCATCACCTCCACTCTGTTTTAGCCGATCATATGCCTCCATTTGATTATTTACCCCTTTTGAGGAACAATTGTGACGAGTGATTCTGATAGCCATCTTCTTTACACTGTCATGATTGGAAAGTTCTAAACCTTACCTGGAACCAGCTGCTGCCTGAAAATATCACTCTTTCCTAAAAAAAAATGAGTCTCCTTTAAGCTCTTTCAATCTAACTCATAAAATATGAAAAGATTGTCGAGAAATTGGCCTCTCCAACTCGTTAAAATGATCGAAAGTGCTATCCATCCTCTAGATTTTAACCTTTTTGGACTTGAGGGATCATTACACAAAAAGATTGAGTACTTGTCTTGTTCGGCACGTTAAAACTATCGAAAACCCATCCCTTTCGTATTATTTTATACTTTTTCGGACTTAAGGGATTATATGATGAAAAGGAATTACTGGAGTTTCCTTTCCATCTCTTTTCATACTCTCTAAAATTGAAAATGACTGAGTTATCTTTTCATTAAACTTGTTAAAACAATAGCGACAAACTTGTCCATGCAGACAAGAGCGAGTTTCACTATCGCTGGGCTCGTTAAAACATAGTGACGGGTTTGCCCGAAAGTCAAATTATAGAACAAGCCTATGTTATCGTCCTCAAGCTTGAAAGAAAACAAAGAGGTATTGGTCAGCAATGACTGGGGAAAAATTGGGAAGAAAACTTGAAGAAACTTTATTGGTAGCAAGTCGCTCTTGAACATGACGCTTTCACTCCATTACCATGATTGAGTCAGGTTGGGTTATTCCATTTACCAGTCATATTACCATTGGTCCACCGTACCATCCCTTTTTGGGGTTAATGCTACCAATCCATTTTAGTGTCACTGATATTTTCAAGAGAAGTCACTCAGAGAATTCACCAACCCAGCTTGTGTCTCATCCGCTGCAATACATTCATTCTTCTTTCTTTCATGACCGCCACCCTGATCCTCGTATCATCAGATCGCTTTCAGCTCCATAAAATCATTTTCTCCATTCCATGCCGCAGATGTGGGATTCATTAATGCCCTCCTACGATGGGTCACTTCTTGTCAACATCAGCTCATTATCCAAGAAGTCGACCTAGGAACAACTCTTTCAGTACTTTGAATCTTGCATGCCTCAAAGGCAAGTTTCTCACTTCCCGTGATAGGTTTACATTAATGGCCTTGGACCAAAATATTTTGCGTGGTGTTCCACGCTAAGTCCCATTTTCACACCACGTGAATTGTACTATCATACCTTGAGGGTCATCATCAATGATTCCTCTCGTGCCTGTTAACAGCTTACATCATTGGCTGGTAATCAGGCGATGTCTTTCCATGTTCAACTCCAGAACATATTTTCACATGGATTGACTTGTACTTCGGGTGAAGATTGAACAAGTTTTGAAGACCCCAGATCTAGTTTCATCCATCCGAGCTGCGATATATTCAGGAAAATAAAGACATCAAATGTACATCATTGCTGCACAGATAATCATCCAAACCAAAGGATGATGGTTCTACTAGAATCATCAGTTGGCCACACAGACAGTTATCTGTCCTATGTACATAAGAATGAATCTATAAAGCTGAGCATGGAAATGCCCACCTCGGCTAGATCATGAAAATATTCTAAAGATAATATATTGTATTGTATCTTATTACAGGTTGCCTTCCAGTTTGAAAAATCTCAGATCCTCATGATAAAGCATTTCACTTGACATCAAAAAGATTTATGACCTCATGCTTTAGGGGGCAACTATTATAGAAATATTTGGGCACTACAACCCTAATCACATATGTCCATAAACCAAGGGATTCTAAGTCCCTAAAAGTGTTGTTTCATACCCTAAAGGAGCAAGCTCAACTGATTACATCATCTCCCAGAAGTTCTCCATGAAAACTGCTCAGAACTGGTCAAAACTGGACTATACAGACTGCTCAGTGCTAAGGGTGCGATGCATCTTACCTGCCACATGCAAAAAGTGCGATGCATACTGAAAAGCCCTCCTATGGGGTGCGATGAGCGAGAGCAGACAAATGGCAGAAGCAGTTGGCTAGGTGGAAACACAGAGAATCTTCTAGAAACTACCCATTTTACACTTGGCTCTCTGAATTCGTCCAGGGATGAGTAAGAGATCATGAATCTCCAAGTGGAACCAAGAACTATCAGAGGGAGGACACTAATCAAAAGCATAGAAGCTGACTCACCCACATGCAAACATCTATATATGGATCCCTCATCCCAGAGATCCAAAGGCTGGAATCTTGTATTTTGTAAGGAAGTGTTGTTGGTTTCTTTGTGGAACATAATAGTGTTGGGTGATCTAAGCTTTTCATGAGGTGAAGAAAGGCTTTCGTGCTGGGAGGATGAAGTTGGGTCAGATCAATGGGTTGTAATCCTCTATTTTACTCTTTCTATCAATAAAGCTATTTGAGTTTTTCTCCACATTCTTGTATGTCTGATTTGATATATGGATTTGTGTGGTCAATATATATCTGATCCTATATTGCTTATGATTGTAGATCTCTGTGCTTTGATAGTATTATGCTGCTTTGACTCGACAGGTGTTCTTTAAAAGTGGGACAAGCAAGGAAGGAGTGGCAAAGATCTGTCAAAGGGGAGAGGAAACAAGCAAGGAGCCAAGCGAAAGACTGAGGTTGGTACTCTCTGCTTCTCTCTTATCTACTTCTCATAAAGGAAAACGCAAGTAACTTTAGTTTGTTTGTTTCTAAGATAGCTACCCATCTTAGTGGGACTTGCAGCTCCGAATGGACACTAGATTTCCCGATAACACTTATTCAGCCGAATTATTGGTTGTATTCAACTATTTTTTTGCTGATCTTTTCAAGTCTAGCAAAAATTTCATTTAACGATCGGCGTTAGTCTAAATGGAAAGAGTTCGGTCGAAAATTTTTGAATGTGAAATTTTTGAAGGTGTTTCTCACAATAGTGTAACTTAGTTTCACGTTTTGATGTAGCTTTCCCATGGGGCGTAAATAAATGGTGATGGTGTATTTTGTTAAGTCACTCTGTGATGTAAAGGTCACCGGTTCAAAACTATGTGGGAAAAAATCTAGCCATGTTAATGACTGGTGTGGCTTAGTCTAGGTACAATCCCCAAGTGGTTTTGATTACTTAGATGCCCGTGGGGCACAATTTCTCAAGCCACAAGTCAAGCCTGAAGCAATCTATGGAAAAGATAGAAAACTTAACCATATATATATATATAGATTATATACATTACATACATATATTATTATACATATATATATAATATAATAATATATTATACATATATTTAATATATATATAACATTTACATATACATACACACACACACACACACACACACACACACACAACATAGATATATATATGTGTGTGTGTGTGTGTGTGTGTGTGTGTGTGTGTGTGTATGTATATGTATATGTATATTAATGTATATGTAATATGTATATATATGTATATAATATGTATATATATATATGTATATATATATATATATATATGTAGTATATATATATATGTATGTATAATATACATATATATATATATACATATATATATATGATATATATATATATATATATATCTATTGTATATATGTATATATAATAATAATATATATATACATATATACATATATATATACATATATATACAATATATATACATATATATTACATATACACATACACACACACACACACACACACCACACACACACAATATATATATATTATTGAATATTTTGGTTATTTTTTGAGTACATTTTTTGATCGTTTTTTTCCAAAATCCAATAAAGATCTTTTAGAGTTGCAAATTCTACACATTCAAGTGTTGAAGGGGATTTTCAAGGCATTAGATTTGTTTATGCATTCAAAATTTCAAGTTGAACAATAAAAAATTACAATGTTATTAATAATTTTATTGGTTAAACATTGTATTGGTGTCTTACTCAAAATTAAGATGCGGAAATACTTCCAAGGTCAAAATTAAGTTGATATATATGGTACACACACACACATACACCTTGGTGTGATGCTCGAAATGAAGGAGATTTGGATTTCCTTCCATGCTCAACATGGAGTTGATATATATAAAGAATCAATGTAGATCCATCTTAACCTGAAATCTATTAAGCATCGAGAGGGATCAAATTTCTTGAGATAGAAACCTTTCTTTATGTTTGACACTCTAAAAGAGGTTTTCACCACAAGATATTTTATCCCTTTGGGTGCTTGATATATCCCGACTAAAAATGGATCTAGATTGGTCCTGTAAAAAGTGTTTGAATACTAGTGTTTATAGGAAGGTATTTTCTTTTACCTAATATATTTCTCATCCCCACCTTATATGTTTTACTTAATATCTCATCCTACACCCAACTTACATTTTTAACTTAATATCTCATCTTACCCCCACCCTCATATAATATAAAACATTAATATGTTTTATGTAATATCTCCTTCTCGCCTCACCTTCACCCTCACCCTTATCTTCACCCTCATAAAGGGTAGGGATGGGGGAATATTAGGTAAAGCATCTCACCTTCACAATGGTTAGGGGTGGGGCGAGATTTTAAGTAAAACATACACCATCAAAATGCATGGTGGTGAGGGGAGGTATGAGGAAAAGCATAATAAGATTTACCTAATATCTCAAATACAGGAAGATAATTGGAAAAAGAATTGTTTTATCTAATGTCTCCTCCCACCCCAATCCATTATGAAAGTGCATGTTTTAACTAATAAACTATTGTGAGGATGAGGTGTTTTACTCAATATCTCCCACAACCTACCCTTGCTAGATAAAATATGATATGTTTTATGTAATATCCACCCCCATAATATATTTCCCTAATATATCTCTCAACATCAATGTCATAACATGCATGGGTGGTTGGAAATATTAAATAAATCATATATCCCACCCCACCACCACCTATGTTTGACCTAATATAACCCCCCCATCCCCACCTATTTGTTACGTAATATTTCCTCACAGTCATAATAGGTAGTTAGGGGGGGGGTGGATATTAGGTAAAGCATATATTTGTCCCCACCACTAGATATGTTAATCAATATCTACAATCACTCACCTATTTTTAACCTAATATCTCCCTGCATGAAAGATATTAGGTAAAATATAGGTAGCGGTCGGGGAGATATTAGGTAAAACATATACCTATATTTACCTAATATCTTGGGTGGTGGAGGTATTAGATAAAATATAGGTGGGGGTGTGGAGAAATATTAGGTAAATCATATATGGTGGTAGAGGGAGATACATGTTTTACCTAATATCTTCGGTGGGTAAGGTATTATATAAAAAATAACTGAGGGTGTGGAGAAATATTAGGTAAATAATATGTGGTGGTTGAGGGAGCTATCTGTTTTACCTAATATCTTGGGTGGGGGAGATATTAGGTAAAAAGTAGTTGGATGGGGGAGAATATTAGGTAAACCATATGTGGTGGTGTGGGGAGCTATATGTTTTACGTAATAACTCCACCTACCCTAACCATGGCTATGTTTTAGCGTAGATCTCCCACCACCCCATCCCACCCATGTTTTACCTAATATCTTAGGTTAGGGTACTGATATTAGGTAAAACATATACCAACTTTTAACCTAATGTTTTCATTTCTCTAATCTAATATCTCGAGGAAGGGATATATTAGATAAGAAATAAGTGAGGATAGGGGGAAATATTAGGTATTACATATGTGGGGGTAGCACGATAAATTCTTTGTCTAATATCTCCTCACACCCCAACCACTACATTGTTATATTTTAACTTTTATCTTCCCCCAACCCTTTGTGGTGGAGGGCGATATTAGGTAATAGATAGGTTAGAGTGGTGGAGATTTCATGTAAAACATATGTGGTGGGGGCTTACAAAGGAGGGGGAGATATATGTTTTATCTAATATCTCCCATCATCCCTAGCCCTACCCCCAACCCCATGTTTTCTTATGTTAGGTAAAACATTGGTTATGTTTTACCTTATATATCCCCATACCCTGCCCCCACCATCATATGAGGGTCGACGTGGGGGAGCTATGGACAAATATTAGGTTTTACCTAATATCTTCCCCCACTGACATGCTTGTTTTAACTAATATATCCCAAATATGACATTCATATATTTTAGTTAATATGTCTCCTCACCCTCTATGTATGAGTAACACCCCTAGTATGCTCCCCTTGAATTTTGTAATATAATTGTACTCTAATTATAAATGTTTATAAAGTTATTTGAATGGTTTCAAGAGTGGGATTCTAGATCCACGATCTAAGGGGGGAAATGAAGAAGCTGAGTGGTGTTAGCTAGAACCATTGCTTAGTGAAATGTTGAGCTAACAAGAAATATCTTGAAGAAACTTCCATGAGGAACACAAAGAGACACAAAAAAATATGATAATTCAAATAACAAGAGATGGTTAGATTTTAATTGAATAAAATAAAGAAAGTTGGATTTTAGGGTAAGGATAAAAAATTGTGAGCATGATTTCTAGCTAGCCTTTCTTGAAATGTTTCCTTGGGTTATAGATCTAGCTCGGGGTGGCTATTGCAAGAAATATAAGCTACAACTACTTTAAGGCTGGGTGCAAATCTGAAGTCCCACCTTTAGTTTCAGTCATTGTTAGTTCTCCAAAGTGTTATTAATTGTGAGTTATGAATATGGTTATTAATTATTTATTGAAATGAATGCATAGATATGTAATAATTTGCATGGTTGTAAGAAATTGTTGCATGGAATCAATTGGAGAAACACCTTTATTCTTATGTGAATTATATTGAAGTTCTACGTTGAGGTTGTAAGAAATATGTCTTTATTTTTATGCGCAAGTTAATATGTTGCACATGGACATAGAAGGCTCTATGATTACAATTGCTAATATTTCTTCTAAAATTTTCTCCTAGAAGGTTCTAGAAGCTAAAACATGGACCATGGTTAGGGGGAACCTTTCTATTCCTCTCATCTAGTTTTCTGATCTTGGGTTGCAAAAGTTTTGGGAATATTATCGTAAAAATGTGGGGTTCCTAAATGCATATTTAAATAGGACATGTTGGCATTTCTTCTATAAATTTTCTTTTGGGAGGTTTTAGAAGCTGATACTTGGACCATAGTGAGGGGAATTTCTATTGACCATTTGGTCCAACTTACAGATCTTGGGTCACTATATTTTAGGACATATGATTAGAGGTATTCAAGCTTCCTGAATGTTCCAAAAATCATGGTTTAAATAGGCCATGTTGGAATATTTTCTATAACTTGTCTTCTGAGAGGTTCCAGAATCCAAAACTTGGATCGTAGTGAGAGGAAATACCATTTATTATCTAATACAACTTTAAAATTTCGGGTCACAATTTTTTAAGATATATGATAAGAGGAAGTCGAGCTTCATGAATGTTCCTAAAAGCATGCATAAAATCGGTCACGTTAGCATTTATGCCATAAATTTTAATCTAGGAGGTTGTAAAGTTTGAAACTAGAATCATACGAAGGGGAACTCCTACTAATCATCTAGTTATGTTATTAGAACTTGGAATACTAGAATTAAGGAGGTATTCCCTAAAAATTTTCTTATATTAGTTTGCATGAAAAGTGTTTGAATAAATGCCTAAATGGTTTAATGTTTTGTTGCATACAAACTATTTGATGAAATGCCCCAATGAAAATATTGTTTTTGTTGTATGATAGTATTGTTGTTTCTAATATATGCATATTTTCATCAAAAAAATTGTTATATTGGTTTTCATGCAATGTGTTTGTAGAAATGCACAAATGGTTTATTGATTCATTACATCAAATTGTTTGATGAAATACCCCAATAAAAATGTTTTTTTATGTATGGCGATACTATTGTGGAAATTGATATATACATAATTACATTCAAAGAATTCGAATAAATGTGTTAAATGTGATTTTACAATTTTCATACAAACTATTTGATAAAATACTTTGGACAAAAATCAAAAGTTGCATGATTGAGGGGTATGTATAAGTTGGTATGTTACAAGTGGAATTAGAGCAATTTTTCTGCTTTTATTTCATACAAAATGTTTGAAACATTGAATACAAGAAAAATACTACTTAATTAGTTCTATGCAAAGTATTTGAGGAAATTTGTACATGTAAAACATTTTACAAAATATATGAGATGCAAATCTATTTTATGAAAGTGTGGTTAGGATAAATTTAGTAGGCGTATGTGACAAAGTGGTATCAAATCTTATTGTCAAGGTAGTAAAAATAAAATTTAAAAAATGGGTATGTCAGAACCTCTGTAAGTCATTGACGGAATTGGTTATGTTACAAAGTGTTATGAAATCATGGTTAAATATTCAACTTGGATGGGCTTGAGTATAGGAAGGAATTTAAATTTTAAAACTAAATTTTATGCATGTATGTATACTTACATGAAATTATTTTGTTACACACACACATACACACATTGATGACACTTAAAGATTGATTTCAGTTGATGTAGGAAGATACACATGCAAAATGATGGCTAGATTCCCTATAACAACCCAACAAAATTGTAAAGTTCATGACTGAATGATATAATCAAAATTATGAGGGGGAATTATCTTAACTTATTTATTGCTAGTTTACACTTTTTCTAGATGTTTTGAGAATTTTTCATAAGCTGATGAATAATAATATAGGAAAAAGAAACTACAAAAGATGAAATAGTTTAGGGAGGAATTTCCATCGAATAGATATTAAATAATGATATGCCAATATGCATGAAGATATGTTAGGTTCATACAATAATGGATGTGGAGACATAAAGACCCCAAGTAGTTTGTTGCCATACCTTGATTAATAGTGGTTAATGATAAACGTGTAACTAGAAGTAGGTTGAAAACACAACTGGGAAGACAATGTAAGTGTTTCATGTTTTGAAGAATGTAACTAGTATCGATATTCATAATTTTATTTGAGTCACAATGTATTTTATTTGCGAAAAAGAAAAGAAAAAGAAATTTTATTATGAAAGAAAAAATATTTATTAAGAATGGGTTTCATGCTTTATTATTTTATTTCTAGGTCAAAGCCTCCATTGTAAGTATTGTATCTTTGAGATGATAATGGTTAGCTATCATGCCAAGGCATCTAAGATAATTGTTTTAGGGGTTTTGTTTTAATTTAGAAGACAAATGCAGGAAGCATATTTAAATAGTGAGGCCTAACCCTTTGAATAATATTAATATCAAAACAGAGGGCTACTATTGAAATTCACAAAGTGATGTAGCTTACGTAGTGGTGAGAAGAAATAAAGAAGTGGAATGAATATCACAATATTCAAAATGAAGATTAAATAATCACAATTAAGAAAACCTTTAAAATATGTTCAGAAGGTTTAACAAAATATGCTTAAGATTACAACAGATGATGATGATATTATGATTTAGAGGGAATTAATAAAACAAACAGTTATGTAATTAATTCTCTTTATAAATGATCACTTCAAAAGCTTATAAGAATAATTGAAACATAATTACTCCTACTTGGTTATCTCTGTAAAACATAAGAACATGAATAAAGAACTATTAAATAAATCTGGAAAAACTTACAGAAAAAGGAAACTATATCAATCAGAACTTAGAATCCATTTTCTTTTGTATTAATGATTCAAAAGAGTCAAGTACATTCAATGCTTAGAAATGGTGAAACCCTCAATAACTCATGAAAGAGAGTTATTTATACAATTTGAGAACTAAGAAAATATATTAAACAATTTTACAAAAGAGATAGTTACAAAATCAAGAATATAAACTGCTAGCCGATTTGGCACTATTTTCGTGTTGAGCTGTTTGATGACTATTGCTGAAAAATTTGAAAACTGTTGAATTTGTGATGAATGTTCATGTAAATGTTGAATGTTGTTTGATCACCCTCTAGTCTAGTAAAATACTTAATACTTACTAGCGCTTCTTATCTAGGATAGATATTTTTGTTACCCTTTTGTAAATTTCATCCATCTCTGTATACTTTGTGAAAGTGGGTTTTATTGGAAATATATTCCTAATCTCATGTAAAATGAAGAAGGTGTCCCTGAGTGCATTTAGCACCACTCTTGGTGTTTTTGCACCTCTTATGTTTGACACTGAAGCTGCATTGATGCCTACCTCTGTAATATTTCAAACATAATCCTCAATAGGCATTAATTTTTCATTAATTACAAGCATAGAGGGAAAACCCATGCTGGTCAAGGGTTCAATCATACTGAAAAAATGTTGAAATATTATATTCACACTGTTGCACTTTTCTTATAACTGAAGGATGAAGTTCTTCTTGGTGATGATCTTCTTTAGTTCTAGAATAGTTGAAGTCCTATAATTTATCCCCAACTCTTTAAGCTTATAGATATCTTTAGAGTTGGGGAACTTGATTATATCTAAAGCAATTTCTGGCATGTGCTAAAGTCATTTAGAAATAGTTTTAGCAGCTTCCTGAGATTTCTCTAAGAGGTATTTATGATAAAACACTATCTTGATATAGGGCCAGATATCCTTAATTTCTTCGGTAATTTTTTCCCACAAAATTTCTCTTGCGAAATGCAATTTGTTTCCAATGTAAGATTATTTAAGTTCCCTCTATAATGCTTCAATATAAGCTTTTTATCTCTGCAACTCAGCTGTATGTGAAGTGTCTGCAACGGTTTTCATATGTTGTAACTCCTTGAGTTCATTTTGCAACTTCTTGATTTCTCCTGTCTGAATAAACATCTTCTGAACAGCTTCAGCAAGTTGTTCAGCTCCTTCTGTTGCACCTATAGTTGATGTTTTGGCTGAAATAGAAACCCTGGTTACAAGGATTGCTGAAAGGGGTACTATATCCATTGGAGTTTGAGCTCCTTTGACAGCTTCATCTTTCTCCTTGACCAAATTCTCCATCTGCTCTTCCATCTGTTTTATCTGCAGATTCTATTCCATGATGAGCTTCATCATGTCAGACTTCTGAGTTTTAGTTTCTTCAATCTCTTTAGCCATTGGGTCCTCAGAAGCTAGCAATTTGAGTTGTTTCCTTAATGCTGAAAGATTAGTATTTTTCTTCTTCACAAGTTCTTCTGCAACATTTATGTTGGAGGGATCATATCCCATCTTCAACACCATATCTTTTAAAGATTTGATATTTGTGTCCTTTTCCAATGAGGATACTTTCTCTAACTTGAATTGTGACTATTTGTTTGCTAAGGTAACCTGAAATTTTGACAAACTCATAGCAGTATGAGTTAAAGTAGAAGAAATCAATTGTTTGATTTGTTTGTGCATATCAATTTGATCAATTAGATGCACATCCTCTACATTAAATTCAAACATGATTGCTTTTGATAATCTTCATCAGTCCTAGGCTATGGAATCTGAGCCTGCAAAAACGTCATCTACATTTTACCCTTCTCAGAGTCAAAGACTAAAAAAAGTCTGGCCTGAGAGCTGGAGGAATGTTTCTAGAACTCTGTGTAGGCATTCAACTTCAATTCTTCATTCTTCTTTGTTATCTCATGAAAGATGTCCTCCTCCTTGTCCTTATGGATGCTTCCACTGGTCTAAATTACTTGTTATTCTTGAGAAGTAATGGAATGAGTTGGGGACTGGGTAGATTGTCCACCAGATTGTGTATAGAGGATGGTATCTCCAAGCCCATAAAATGTGGTTTTGTGAGGCTCATGTGTTGCACCAATAGCCACAGATATCCTTGGTCTCTTTTTCCTATGCAGAATCCTAAATCCCTAGCTGGATGCTTCAGTTGTATTGGATCAATGTTCTTCCCTTGCTCTTTTAGCTATCTTTTCTTGTGTAAGTGGAGTTTTCACATTTGAAGTGGAAAATTCTTGCTTTTCAACTTCCTGGTGGGTGTTCTCTATCCATTCCAACTAATTTTTGTATTGTTCTATTTCCGGCATGGATGTGTGGTGATATGTTGTAAACATGTTTTCCACCTCGAGTTTAGAAATCACTCCCATTAGATCATAAGGCCAAGTGAAACTGGGACCACACTTAATTTCCTTTAGTAACCTATCTGCATCTTCTCCTACTACTTTTGTAATGCAGATGAATGGACCAACCTGAGCTTTGACCTTGAATTGAGATTTCTTCTTTGTTTCCACAAAGTGTATTTCATCTCTATGTAACCTTTTCCTAATATATTCCAGTGCAAAGATTCTGGTTGGGAGGTACTTGGGAAGTTTGTAGGGTGGAAGCTCACAACCATAAACCCTAATTTGTGTGTAGTTTTGGTAAATATACCAATCTCTTATTTTGGTTTGGTCGACCAGTTGCAATACTTTGACAATCTCATCACTGATTCTTGGTACTAGAGTACTGCTCATAAGACTGATAGCTAGATGAATAAAAAATTCTATGAACTGTTTATAGGTAAACTCTTCTTTCTCCTTCATTCCCATTGTAGTCCAAAAGATCACTAATTTCTGGTTGCCTTCTGGATCTAGCTTATGTAGGGTAAATGGAAATTTATCTCCCTAATAATATATGAAAAGATTTACACATATCGAAGCATAATTGAATGCTTATTTAGTGTTAAACTGGACAAATTGCTCATGTATGGCTTCAGCTAGGAATTGGCTGAAATTATAAATAATAGTGGGTTTGGAATCAGTAGAAAAGTTAGATAAGAAAACTACGAGGCATCATTAACATATTGATAAAAGTTATAACCAAGAAGATAGGACAAAATAGTGGTGATTTTCTTGGTTCTATCAAGGAACATGGATGAGTCATAAGGAGGGTTTCTTTTAGGTAGAGGACTATCAATGGCTAGGAAAAGTTCAAGAGTCTGGGATCTTTTAGTAAAATCTAGTTTCTCATAGGCTTCCATCAGGCTTTCATGGGAAAAAGGATGAGTTGGTGCAATGGTAGGGGCCTGCAACATCTTTTCAATGGACTCAACATTAATTAAACAAAGGATTTTTCCTGTGGGTGAAATGATTTCTCCTTGGCTGGGATCACAGGATTCATGGAATTTCCTGAGAAATTCAGGTGCTCTGTGTTTCTGAGGGGAAAAGTAGTGGGGAAGGAGAGAGTCCCAAAGTCCTATTTCATTAGTCTGATCAATTAATTGTTCTTCCATCCAGCAGTAAATTTCATATAAATCAAACTGAGAAGACGTCTCAATGATTTCACAATCCCTGTCAACCAAGGGGGTATGGTGGAAGTCAACTTGTGGATGTACAAGAGGATTTGGGATTTCTGAAAATTATTTTCCATTAGGAGGCATTTTATGAAATGAATTTGCAAACTAAAAATGATGGAAAAAGAAAAATTGGTCTGAAACAAGGTGCTTATAGTAAAAAAGTATGACTGAAAAAGAGACAAGTGGACCTGGATGTCGGCCTTCTTCTGAACATGACAAAATAGTTTCTTAAGTGTCAGATCGTCTTTGAGCTGTAAGGAGGCAAACTGTGAGTCATCAATTTGGTCACATGAATGTATTGTGTAACCATTTTCATGGAGAAACATGGCTTTTAATGGAAAAAATGGAGCAGGGTTGTTTAATGAATGGTTAAATTTTCATTAATTATCCAACGAGATTAATTAATGGGTGTTTGGGCCACAAATATTGCAGGAGCAAAATTGAATGGATAATGGATATGTGGCAGTTGGTTGGATGTTAGAAGTGACATGGAGAGTGACGTGGAGAGGGACGTGGAGTTGTGGTAAACAGTCACTTATAAACCACATTCGGGAGTAACTTGAGGCGGTAAGTGGTGTTGGGATTTTATGTCTCGAAACACTAAAAGGAATGAAAGGTGGTATAGGATGGCATTTTTCAAAACTGTCCATTTCAAACCCCCCCGATGATAAAGTTTGGACGGTACATGAGGGCCGAGGATGGATGTGGGCCATCGGATCTCGGGCAATCATGCGAGATGTAAGATAAGGTGAAATGGATTTAACATGTGAGGCAGAAGTGATGGTGGGGTCATAACTTTAAGGCGAATATGAAAATTGCGGGTTATGGTGAATGAATGGGTGGATGAATGTGGGATATTTACAAAGTGACATTGGTGTTTTAAAATTCATGGTTAATTAAAACAAATCCTTGAATGGATAGCTTATCCAATGTTACAACTTAGGATAAAATCCTTTCATGCTCCAATTATTTCTCATATGCCTACCTACCCTTTACATTTCTAATATTTTCTTCTATTCATCTGAGTGCATTTATTCTAGCAACTCAATATTTCCTTTTAATGACTAATCTACCTATATCCCTTATTTCCTCCATTGGCTTAGATTAAACTGTTGAGCCAAATTTATTTGCTACCTATTGACAAAAAATTAAATAAAATCCAATGATGATTAGACTGTACCATTGGATAAGATGAACTAGTTGTGGCATTTAAACAATATGCACACAACCTTTATTTGCAAAAATAAAATTGACTAAGAGTAGTGCCATTTGGATTTGCAGCACTTTCAAAGTTTATTTTTTTTTGCTTTTCTTTCAAACCTAACATTTTATTTTTGCCTCCATTCTTTAGGGCATCTATTCTAACATTTTATTTGATATGGACTTATTCATAAAATATCCCTAACATTTTTTAATTCAATATTCTTTTTGTCCATATCCTAACTTAACATTTTTTGAAATATATTTTCATTTTTTGACTAATTGATAGTAACTTACCAAAACCAAAAATGGTACAACAACATCTCCAACTGGGGACTTCTTTCTCCTATAGAATGCATAGAACCTACAGATCCATGTGCTTTCTCCTCAAGCTATGGAGTATTTGTTGTAAAAATTCACACTAACAGCTTCAAAAGTAAAATAAACCGGAGTTTTTACAATGATAGTAAGGAAATCTACTCCAACTTCTCAGTATTGAATGTAATGTTTGAGAAACCTTCCTTTAACAGGGTAAGCAGAATATAGTCCCTCAAGATTTTGAAGCACAAAAGTGTTGTTTCCCTTTACTTCAACAATAGCTAAAGGTCCAAACCACAGGTTATCAAACTTGCCATGCTTTCCTTTATCTTCTCTTTTGGAATCCCATCTTAAAACTAGATCACCCTCCTTGAAGTTCCTTCCCTGGTCTCTTTTGTCAAAGAGGTTCTTCATCTTATTTTGATACTTTTTCAATTTATATTGAACTTCATCTCTTTCTTCATTTATTTCAATAATCTAATTTATTCGCCTTCAACAATCATCAGGTTCATCAGTTGAATCATGTAGGAATTTTAAAATAGGGAAGGCCAAGTTGGTAGGGAAGATTGCATCTTTCCCATAAACTAGCTTAAAATGATACTTTTTAGTAGACCTCCTTGGTGTAAGCTTGTTTTCCCACACTGCATAAATTAGATGAGAATCATAGCTCTTTTTATGATCTGCTAAATTCTTTTTTATCACCTTTACCAGACTTTTATTTGAATATTATGCAATACAATTACCTTGAGGGTAATAAGGAGTTGAATGATACAACCAAATCTAATATTTCTGGAAAAATTCAATCATTTTAGCACTAGAAAATGTTGATGCATTATCAATAACAATTTGTGTTGGGCAACCAAATCTAGATAATATATTTTCTTCAATGAAATTAATTACTACTAAATCAATAACATTTCTTATTGGAATTTCTTCCACCCATTTGGTAAAGTAGTCTGTTTTAGTGAGAATCGATCTATGCTAATTTCTTGAAGTAGGATGAATTTCTCCAATAAAATCTAGTCCCCGTTGGAGAAAGGGTGTTGATATTATTGTTGGGAATAGTGGAAGAGCTGCTAGTTTTTGCTTACTAGCAAACATCTGACAAGGGACACAACTTTTGACCTTTTCTCCTACTTGTAAGAATAATGTGGGCCAATAGAAGCCTGTCCTCAATATATTATATGTTGTTTCTCTCCAAGCATAATGTCCTCCACAAAATCCTATGTGAAATTGATTAATAATTCCTTCAGTTTTTTATTTTGTCAAACATTATAAGAGGATATTTAGTGGGCCCTTCCAATAAAGATTTTCATTTATGATATATTATTTGACTGCCTTCAATTTGGGAGATTTACATTGACTTTTGGAAAGTGATGCTGGACATTAAAAATGAATCAAGAAATTTACAATATCTTAATACCAATTTGAAGAAAGAAATTTCTCATCAATGTGTAGAGATATGGCCTCATCTGAAGGTAAAGGTTCTTGTGGATTCTTTTCTTCAGGATGGTGAGGAGGTTCTTATGGATTCTCTTGACGCAGGGCTAGGCCTGCAATACCCAGAATCTTTCCCTCATTTGTGCATATAAACATACATCTCATCATCTTCCAAATTTTATACCTCAATGTCCAGCAAAATCGCCCACTACTATCTTCATCCTATGATTTAAAATCAGGACCCAACAATCATTACACAAAGAAAACTTATCATCACTCAAACCAAATCAAACATTCAATGCTTTCACAAGCAATCTTAATACTTCTCATTCACATATGGCTTGATTCAATAATGCGCCCTTACTTTTCTGATTCTACCAGAATTCAAATGCCAAATAACACAATATGGTCACTCTTCTCTCATTCTATGGAAAATCGATCCATATTCAGTTTTCTCAATAATACATGGTCTTCAGTTCAACATCTGAAATCAAATCTTTGACTTGGTAAAAATATACCTGTCCCCTTTAATACTTTCTAAATTGGATTTATTAAACCAACACATTTGTGCATTTATTTCCAACTATGGTAAATTACAATATTTTGGTTTTGTTACACATTGAATGTCAACAACAACTGGCACACTTTAATTTACCTTCACATTCCAGAATGCGCCTTAGATTCTGGATCTCAGCATTCGATTTATGAGATTGATATTATTTCAAAAGACCATTAGTTGTAATAAACCATACCTGGGCTATGCAGCTTTAAATCAATTCCATCAATTATCATATTGACTGTAATTTTTCTTTATGATTCCTTCTCCTAACTGCGCCTTGGAACGCCTTTACAGTCCATTCATGCCTTAGAATTCCGCCAATTCTTCTATCTTGAATTATATACATTGTGTCTTTAATAGGTTATGAACAAATCTGATTATATCACGGATTCCACAACCCGATTTAACCATAAAACTACTGTGACAAACTCATACTTCCGCAATCCAATTTTACCCACAGATCGACTGAATATGAATGTATACCTTTAAGTTCTTTTGTTTTTGCATAGTACCTCCTCTATCTCTGCTAGGATTGCAGTTGCTCCATTCTGTAAAACGTTAACACATTATAAGTATCAGTGCATACAACAGTTCGTTTAGATTTTCAAAAATGATTTCACCATTCCGGAAAATGAATTGCCACAGCCGTGGAATCAATCTCCTCTTGGTTGATATTCGAACCAATCCTTTCTCTGAGATGATCGATTTTTCTCCGTCCTCTGTTCAAATGTTGACTTGGGTTCTGTGCCATCGTATTTTGTTCAACACTGTAAGTCGACCACTTCTAAGCCTGCAGCATAGACTTCAATCATAATTTCAATATAACAAACACCCAATTGCTCCAATCGGTTTTTATATGCATCGATTTATTTCAACAATTAATCCAAATTAATTACTACAATATCCAACATTCAATGTCATTCAACCAACGGCGCCATGCACCCATACCATAACTTGTAACTTCAGGGAAATGCGTTGTTCTATTTCCATTCTAGTGCTGGCTACAAACTACATATCGATTTAAAATAGCCATTCAGAAATAAGTTCACACAGTAACAATTGTTATATAAATATCGATCTGTTTATTGTACACTTCCTTTAATCAAGTCTCCCATAGTATATACTTCAATTCGAGCATATGCATTTAACCAGAATCCACACACATCTTTTCTTGTTATTCTTCACAAATTGGCATATCACTTTTCACAATTCACATACATAATTTACTCCAAAATCTCACTTCAGAAATCGAATATAAAGTTCCTCAATCCATCAATCAAAATATATAATACGGAGCAATATTTCATATAAACAAAATGAGGCTACTTACAAATTTATATTTGGCCTGATATCCAACACTCATGGCCCTTTACAAATACTGAAGGCTTACAGCCTTGTTGTTCAAGCCTACTCTCAATCTCACAACCTCTCACAATCTCAATGTCTTCTTCTCTCAAAACCCCTTCCTATTTATACAATTTTAAAAAATGGTCTAATTAAATGCTCAATCCCCTTAATATCTCAACAAATCCCTAAATCTCTCAACATCCCTAAAAGATAGATTCTCATCCCTAAAACTGAGAAACTAGTTCCAACTTAGGCTCCCTCATTATTTCTAAATAATCTAGAAACTAATTTCTCACACATTTACAATTTCTCACAAATAATTAATTAATCACTCAAAATAATATTTATATTTACATGAAATTTTAATATTTCTTCAAAACATGAAACCCCCTAGCTTAAGTAAAATACAAGGTGTTTTTCGGAGATGATGCTCCTGCATCATCTCTTCATTCAAATTTTGGGAAGGTTCTTGTGGATTCTCCCCTTCTTCTAGAATACAAGGTTCTTGTGGATTATTCTTATCTGAACTTTGAGAAGGTTCTTGTGGATTCTCCCCTTGTATTTCAAAAATAGAGTTGATGCCAAGTACTTTATAGTTTGATTCAGCTAGAAGCTTAGCTAATCTTTGACCCTTGACTAACTTTGTAGTTTTGATAGATAGATCAAACTCCAGTATTTGAGTGATCCATCTACCTCTCTTTCCATCATTGTCAGGTTGGGTTAAAACAATCTTGACAACACTGTTAGGAACATAAGAAGTAATAGGTGAATGTAGGACATACATCTTGAATGATTCCAGGGCTTGTATTAGGGCATAGGCTTGCTTTTCAATTATGTCATACCTTACTAAAAAAGGCTATAGGTTGGTCATGGGAATCTTCATTATTTTGTAATAAAATATCAACAAGGGTTGTTTCAACGGCAAAGAAAAAGATACTGAATGGTTTGGTATAATCAGGGTTGGCCAAGGTTGGAGCTTCAGAGATAGCCTTCTTGATTTGGTCAAATGTATACTTGGAAGAGACAATCCATTTAACTTCATGGTCCTTTTGAAGCATACCAGTTATGTCTTTCACAATTTCATCATAATTTGGGATGAACCTCCTTAAAAAATAATCTTAACTAGAAAAGCTTGGATCTCCTTCTTGTTTCTAGTTAATGAGAATGTTTTTATTGTAGAAACATGTTTTGGATCAATTGCCACTCCTTCTTTTGAGATTATATGGCATAGTAGTTTTCCTTCTTTGATAGCAAAAATATACTTCTTAGGATTGAGGGATATTCCAAATTTCTTACACATGTCAAAAACCTTCATCAAATACTTTAGATTTTTCTGATTAGAATTAGGAAACAAAATTATGTCATCAAGATAAATGACTACAAATTTGTTTACCTGACCCACAAAAGCTATATCCATAGCTCTTTGAAACATTGCTCCAGCATTGGATAAGCCAAAAGGAATTCTAGAATACATAAATGTACCCCACAGTGTAGTAAAAGTTGTCTTCTCTCTACTGTTGGATCAACATTTATCTGGTTGTAACCTAAAAAGCGATCAAGCATAGAAAGTCTTTGTGCTCCTAAAACCATTTGAGGTAACTAATCCATTTTGGGTAAAGGGTAATTCTCCTTTAATGATGGTTTGTTCAAATGTATAAAGTCCACACAAAGTCTAATTTCTCCATTCTACTTTCTAACAGGAACTAAATTAGCAATCCAATTAGAATATCTAAGAGGGAGGATAATTTCGGTATCTAGCATTTTCTTAATTTCCTTTTCTACAGTTGGTAGAAGCGATGGATTAATCATCCTATGTTTCTATTGACAAGGTTTTGCTTCTGGTTTTAAAGGAATCTTATGCTAAATTAATTATGTATCATAAGTTTTTAGATTAGCATAGTTCCATGCAAAAACAATCATTGTATTTTTCAAATAACTTAAGGTATTGAGCGTTAATTTCAGGATCTAAGGATGAACATATTATAATTCTCCTAATGTCATCATTTGTTCCAATATTTACTTCCTCTATGTCATCTTGTGGAGAAATTGACTATGGGTTTCTGTGGACATCATTTTGATCAAACAATTTTTCTAAAGGAATAAGTCCTTTGGGAATAAAATTGTTAGACAACTAAACGATATCATGATTGGAAATTTTTGAGTTGAAATCTGAATTATCATTTTCATTTGAATTCTCAATTGTTTCTGTTGTATTTTCATCTATTACCCACAGAAAATATTTTAACTGCTTATCATCTTCAAAACTCTGCCAATGTTTTAGGGTATCTGGGATGGATTGCATGTATTTGACTTGTATTTGATAGAGCACGTTAGTTTGATTAGGGATTTTAAATGAACTAGTAGAAGCAACCAGGGAATCTACATGAATATTCTGATCACTTTGGATATAAGTCAAATTAAAAGCGTTGAAGAAACTTTCAACTGAATCCCAAACCTCATTTCTATAAGATCTAAGGCTAGGATGTTTTGTCTGGAAAATATTTCTTATTTGTTTCGTTAAGATCTAAGCCTTGGATGTCTTTTCTGGTAAAGATTTCTTATTTGTTTAACAATGAGCTCTGATTCAGTGAAAACACTAAAATTTTTAACCTTTAAATTTTTGGTTAATTGCTGTCCTAAAATGAAAGCTTCATATTCATCCATGTTATTTGTAACTTCAAAATCAAGTTTGCATGACTATGTAATATTTTATTTTTCTAGTGAGATTAATACTACCCCATCTCCTACTCCATCTTTTGTAGAAGAACCATCAAAGAATAGTTTCCAGACATCAATGTGATTTGGTACAGGTCTTTCAATTACATCTTCAATTTTTTCTTGAGTTTCATGTGTTTGGTTTGAAGAAAGTTGTTTGGTTTGAAGAAAGTTGGAAACAACCAAAATATTGATCAATTGCATATACGGGATGGTTTCTTGGTTGATCTGTTTTGCAAATAGTGTGCACAAATATGACCTCTCTATACAAGCTTAGTTCCTCTCCCCCATAAACTGAAATAGTGGCATAAGACATGTCCATCTAAAGGGTTCCCCCTAATTTGGCATAACAAGACCTTGAAATGAGCATTCCAAATTTGCGAGGGATATCTATGACAACTATATCTAACACTACACTCTTTACTGAGATTTGGGTGAGAGTTACTACTAAATCCTTAATCAATCGTAGAAAAGTCACCCTTTTGGAATCAAAGGTGTACAAATCATGATAGGTTCTACTTATGTCAAGATTTAAATGATCCATGATAGTTTTTGGCATAGGATTATGTGATGCTCCAGAATCAATCATACAATTGTATAACATAGAATCATTTGTTTTAAGAGTCACATAGAAAGGGGTTACTATTTCGTCTACTATGTTTGAGCTAGGATGAAAAACAACTGATGGTTTTTCATCTTGAAGACCAATGATATCACTTTCAGCATCAACCGAGGTGTTTTTTATCCATTTGGAGACTTTATTTTTATATCCAGGGTTTTTGGAAAGTTCTAAAAGTGGTATTGGGATTTTAACTCTTTCAACATTAAATGCAGTTAAAACAATTTTTCCAATTTGAGTGGTATCAGTTGACTGATTTAATGGTCGAATAATAGTTGTTTAAGTTTCGACAGCTTTGGTACAAGGTTCAATTGTTGGAGGTTCCTTAGGGGGTCTTCCAGGACCAGGCCTGGGCCTAAGATTATATCTTTTGTTTAGTTCTGAAATTAGGAATTCAAAAAAGGCATGGTATTTGGAAGCCTGTGAGGAGTCTTGATCTTATTGAACCTACCTTTGTTGTGAGAAGGGAATTATAACAGTCTGACCAAAAGAGGTATCCATATTATTAATATCTTCAATTATAGTCATAGTGTTGTCATGAGGTTGTTGATCATCTATCTATAAAGGAGTTGGAACCTGTTGATCATTACTAGGCACTAGAAGAATTTGTAATGGTGGCTTTTTTTGTATTGACCATGATTTTGATTTTGGGGTCAAGTGACCATTTGTCGAACTGTTCTAGGTTAAGTTTCAATCATGGAAATTCTATTGGATAGATTTCTAAGAAGTGAAGTTATTTCATCTATTTTAGAGTCTTCAATTTTAGTCTTAGAGGAAGTTGAGGCCTCTTGATTTAACTTAAGTTTTCTTTGGGCTCTTTCCTCTTTAGCTTTTAAAGTCGCTGAGGTAGACCTATTTTTTTCCACTTCTATAGCATTAGTTTGCATGTCTTCAAGAGTCCTTGAAGTCCTTTCTCTTAACATCACAACAAAAACATTATCAAAATCTTTTGAAAACCTAGATTTAGCTGCTGCTACAGGTGGTTTGCAATCAGATGGAATCTTATGATAAACTTTTTTGAACCTTTTGATAAAATCAGAGATAGGTTCACCAAAGTTTCTTTTAAGTTCTTCAAACTCAGTTAAAAAGTAAATAAAATCTTTCTTCACTCCCCATTGATTTTTTAATATATATGTTAATTCTTCCCAATTTCTAATGGAATTTGTAGGTAACTGCCTAAACCAAGTCCTCACATTTCCCTCAAGAGACTGAACAAATAACCTCATGTAAACATTTTCTTGTTTTATGTTCATGTTATCTACAAAGTCTAGAAAGCCTTGAAGGTGATCCTCAGCTGATGGACCTGTTTCTCCATTATATCTTGGAAGGTCCTTTCAATATCCATTTCAAAAAGCACCAAGGACTGGAGGTCAAAATAAAGTTGCATACCTTGCCTATACAATGGGTTAGAATTCCATAGCAGAGGATGATGAATGAGATGTTTGTGAAGATGATGATAAGGTAGAGGAAGATGGTGAAAGAGGAGGAGAATTAGTATGTGGGGATGAAGAAGGAGGAGATAAAGAAGGTGGATATAAAGAAGGTGGAGACTTCTTGAATGATTTTAAAGGAGTTTTAATCACCAACTTGTGGACCTGAGAATGAATATCCTATTCAGTTTCAAAGAGTGGATTTGAATATATAGCAAAGGATTCTTCAGGTTGTTTAGAAGTAGAAGATTTTGGTGGTTCAGAAGTGGAATTAAATGAATAAGTGGTGGGGGATATAAAGCCCATAGGTTTGTATTCAGGTAGATGAACACCCATGTGAGAGCTATATTTAGGTGATCCCAGTGGAAGTGGGTGCTCTGGATGAGATTCGAGTGAATGGATAATGAAATATGATTTGAAATCAACTCCCCTATCTAGGAGTTCAGCAACCCTAGGTGATAAGTGAGTGCATTCTATATTGGATGGAATTTTACTATAGGGATCAAATTGTAATATATCTTCAGACTGCAAGGATGAAGTAGAAGAAGATGGTTTGTGTCTTCTTCTAGAACTCACCTTTCTCACAAGTTTTTCTGGATCTGACATAGGACTAACTGTGTCAGATTCTGAATGTGATCTAGTGTGCTTAGAAGGTGTCAATTTGATATAGTGGAGTCACTAGGTGAAATATTTTGACCTATCTAGACATTTAAACACCTCAAAGGAATAGGAATAATATCGTTGATCCAAGAAAAATGAATGAAATTTGAATCCCTAACAACAGCGATAGATTGATCTCGTATATTTGAGATGATAATGGTCAGCTATCATATGAGGGAATCTAAGATAATTGTTTTGGGGGTTTTGTTTTAATTTGGAAAACCAATGTAGGAAAGAAATTTAAAACAACGAGGCCTAACCCTTTGAATAATATTAATATCAAAACAGAGGGTTGTTATTGAAATTCATACAACGATATAGCTTGCACAGTGATGAGAAGAAATAGAGAGGTGGTATGACTATCACAATCTTCAAATTGAAGATTAAATAATCATAAGTAAGAAAACCTTTAAACTATGTTTAGAATTTTTAACAAAATATGCTTAAGCTTGAAACAGATGTTGATGATATTATGATTTAGAGGGAATTAATAAAACAAATAGTTTATGTAATTCATTCTCTTTATAAATGATCACTTCAGAAGCTTGTAAGAATAATTGAAACACAATTACTCCTACTTGGTTATCTTTGTAAAACATAAGAACATGAAGAAAACACTGTGAAATAAAACTCGAAAAACTTACAAAAAAATGAAATTGTATGAATTAGAACTCAGAATCCATTTTCTTTTGTATTAGTCAAGGGTGCAAAACTTAATAACTCGTGAAAGAGATTTATTTATAAAATTTGAGAAGTGAGAAAATATCTTAAATTATTTTACAAAAATAGATAATCACAAAATTAGGAATATAAACGGGTAGCCGATCTGGCACTATTTTGGTGTTGATTTGTTTGATGGCTGTTGCTGAAAGTTTTGAAAACTATTGAACTTGTGATGAATGTTCCTGTAAAGATTGAATATTGTTTGATCACCCTCTAGTCTACTAAATCCATTAATACTTCCCATCCCTTCTTATCTGGGATAGATATTTTGGTTACCCTTCTGTAAATTCCATCCATCTCTGCATACTTCGTGAAAGTGGGTTTTACTGGAAATGTATGCCTAATCTCATCTAAAATGAAGAAGGTGTCCTTGAGTGCATTTAGCACCACTCTTGGTGTTACTGCACCTCTTATGTTTGACACTAAAGTTGCATTGGTGCCTACCTCTCTAAGCTTTCAAACATAATCCTCAATAGGAATTAATTATTCATTAATTATAAGCATAGAGGGCAAACCCTTGCTGGTCAAGGGTTCAATCCTACTGAAAAAAAGCTTAACTATTGTATTCAAACTGCTACACTTTTCTTCTAACTGAAGGAGGAGGTTCTTCTTGGCGATGATCTTCTTTACTTCTAGAATAGTTGTTGTCATGTCATTTCTCGCTAACTCTTCAAGCTCATAGTTGTCTTTAGAGTTGAGGAACTTTATTATATCAGGAGAAATTTCTCCCATATCCTCAAGTTATTTAGAAATAGTTTCAACAACTTCCTAATCTTTCTCTAAGAGTTATTTTTTATCAAACAATATCTTGATATAGGGCTAGATATCCTTAATTTCTTCAGTAATTTCTTCCCACATAATTTCTCTTGCCAAACCCAATTTGTTTCCAACGTAAGATTCTTTAAGTCCCCTCTGCAATGTTTCAATCTGAGCTTTTTCTCTCTACAACTCAACTGCATGTGGAGTGTCTACAACTGTTTTCATATGTTGTAACTCCTTGAGTTCATTTTGCAACTTCTTCATTTCTCCTGTCTGAATAGACAGGTTTTGAACAGCTTCGGCGAGCTATTCAACTCCTTCTGCTGCACCAGTAGTTGATGTTGTAGCTGAAGTAGAAACCTAGGTTACAGGGATTGCTACAAGGAGTACTATATCCATTGGAGTTTGAGCTCCTTTGACAACTTCCTCTTTCTCATTGACCAATTTCTCCATCCGCTCTTCCGTATGTTTTATTTGCATATTTTGTTCCATGATGAGCTTCATCATGTCAGACTTCTGAGTTTTAGTTTCTTCAATCTCTTTATCCGTTGGGTCCTCAGAAGCTGGCAATTTGAGCTATTTCCTTAATGCTGAAAGCTCAACATTTTTCTTCTTCCCAAGTTCTTTTGAATCATTTATGTTGGATGGATCATATCCCATCTTCAACACTAGATATTCTAAAGATTTTATCTTTGTGTCCTATTCCAATGAGGAGACTTTCTCCAACTTGAGTTGTGACTGTGTGTTTGCTAAGGTAACCTGCAATTTTGACAAACTCATAACAGTATGAGTTAAAGTAGAAGAAATCATCTGTCCGGTTTGTTTGCGCATCTTAAATTGATCAATTGGATGCACATACTTTACATTAAATTCAAAAGAGGACTGCTTATGCCAATGTGCAGCAGTCCTAGGCTATGGAATCTGAGCCTGCAGAAAAGTCATCTGCATTTTACCCTTCTCAGAGTCAAAGACTAAAGGAACTCTAGCCTGAGAGCTCAAGGAATGTTTCCAGAACTGTGTGTAGGTATTCAAATTTAACTCTTCATTATTCTTTTTGATCTCACTAAAAACATGAAAGTTGTCCTCCTCCTTGCCCTTCTAGATGCTTCCACTGGTCTGAATTACCTGTTGTTCTTGAGAAGTATTGGAATGAGTTGGGGACTAGGTAGACTGTCAACCAGACTGTGTATAGAGCATGGTCTCTCCAAGTGCATCAAATGTGGTTTTCTAGGACTCACATGTTGCACCAACAGTGACAAAGATCCTTGGTCTCTTTTTGCTCTTCATAATCCTAAAGCCTTGGTTTGATTCTTCAATTGTAGGGGATGATTGTTCTTCCCTTGCTATTTTAGTTGTCTTTTCCTATGCAAGTGGAGTTTGCACCTTTGAAGTGGGAACTCCCTGCTCTTCAGCTTCTTGGAGGGTGTTCTCTATCCACTCCAACTGATTTTTGTATTGTTCTATTTCTGGTCTGGCTGTGTGGTGATATGATGTAAACTTGTTTTCCACCTTGAGTTTAGAAATCACTCCCATTGGGTCATAATAGCAAGTGAAACTGAGTCCAAACTTCATTTCCTTTAGCAACCTATCTGCTTCTTCTCCCGCTGCTCTGGTATTGCATATGAATGGACCAACCTGAGCTTTGACCTTAAATTGAGATTTCTTCCTTGTTACCACAAAGTGTACTTCATCTGCATTTAACCTTTGCCTAATATATTCTAGTACAAAGATTTTGATGGGGAGGTGCTTGGGAAGTTTGTAGGGTGGAAGCTCACAACCATAAACCTTGATTTCTGTATAGTTTTGATAAAGATACCAATGTCATGTTGTGGCTTGGTTGACCAGCTGCAATACTTTGAAAATCTCATCATTGATTCTTGGTACTGGAGTACAACTCATAAGACTGATAGCTGGATGAATAAACAATTCTATGAAATATTCATAGGTAAACAATTATTTCTCCTTCATTCCCATTGTAGTCCAAAAGATCATCTGATTGTTGGTTTCCTTCCTCATATAGCTTTTGTAGGGTAAATGGAAATTTGTGTCCCTGAAAATATATTTGAAGGTATACAAGTAATGAAACATACTTGAATGCTTTTTCAGTGTTAAACTGGACAACTTGTTCATGTATGGCTTTAGCTAGGAATTGGCTGAAGTTATAAATAACAATGGGTTTGGAATCAACGGAAAAGATAGATAAGAACCCTAGGATGACATCATTAACATATTGATCAGAGTTATAACCAGGCAGATACGACAAAATAGTGGTGATTTTCTTCGTTCTATCAAGGAACATGGATGAGTAATAAGGAGGGTTTCCTTTAGGCAAAGAACTATCAATGGCTAGCAAAAGTTCAAGAGTCTTGAATCTTTTAGGAAAATTGAGTTTCTGATAAGCTTCTATTAGGCTTTCATGGGAAAAATGATGAGTTGGTGCAATGGTAGGGGCCTACAACATCTTCTCAATGGACTTGGCATTAACTAAATAGAGGATTTCTCCTGTGGGTGAAATGATTGTTCTTTGGTTGGGGTCATAGGATTCATGGCATTTCCTAGAAAATTTAGGTGCTCTTTGTTTCTGAGGGAAAATGTAGTGTGGAAGGAGAGAGTCCCAAAGTCCAATTTCATCAGTCAAATCAATTAACTGATATTCCATCTAGTAGTAAATTTCATATAAATCAAACTGAGAAGAAGTCTTAATGATTTGAAAATCCCTATCGACCAAGAGGGTATGGTGGAAGTCAAGTTGTGGATGTACAAGAGGATTTGGGATTTCTGCAACTTGTTTTCCCTTAGGAGGCATTTTATCAAATGAATTTGTAGACTGAAAATGATGGAAAGAGAAACTTTGGTCTGAAACAGGGTGCTTACAGTAAAACAGTATGACTTAAAAAGTGACAAGTGCACCTCGATGTTGGCTTTCTTCTAAACATGACACAATAGATGCTTAAGTGTTGGATTATCTTTGAGCTGTGAGGAGGCAAACTATGAGTGACCAATTTGGTCAAAGGAATGTACTGTGTATGCATTTTCATGAAGGAACAGGGCTTTTAATGGAAAAAAGAGAGCGGGGTTGTTCAACGAACTTTTAAAATTTCATTAATTATCCAACATGATTAATTAATGGGTGTTTGGGCCATAAATATTGTGGGAGTGAAATTGAATGGATAACATATACGCGGTAGTTGATTGGACGGTAGAAGTGACATGGAGAGTGATGTGGAGTAGTAGTAAACAGTCACTTATAAACTGTGTTCGGGAGTATTACTTGAGGCGGTAAGTGGTGTCGGGATTTTAAGTCTGGAAACACTAAAAGGAAGGAAAGGTGGTTTACGACGGCGGTTTCCTAAACTGCCCATTCCAGAACCCCCCTCCCCCCCCACCGATAAAGTTTGGATGGTAGATGAGGGCTGAGGATGGATGTGGGCCATCGGATCTCAAGAAATCATGCGAGATGAAAGATAAGGTGAAAGGGATTTAAGATGTGAGGTGGAAGTGATGGTGGGGTCACAACTTTAAGGCGGATGTGACAATTTTAGGTTATGTTGAATAAATGGGTGGATGAATGTGGGATATTTACAAAGTAACATTGGTGTTTTAAAATTCATGGTTAATTAAAACACATCTTCGAATTGATATGTTATCCAATGTTACAACTTAGGATAAAATCCTTTCATGCTACATTTATTTCTCATACATCTACCTACCCTTTACATTTCCAATATTTTCTTTTATTCATCTAAGTGCATTTAGTCTAGAAACTCAATATTTCCTTTTAATGACTAATCTACCTATATCCCTTATTTCCTCCATTGCCTCAGATTAAACTATTGAGCCAATTTTATATGATACCTATTGATAAAAATTTAAATCAAATCCAATCATGATTAAACTATACAATTGGATAGGATGAACTAGGTGTGGCATTTAAACAATCTGCACAGAACCTTTATTTGCAAAAATAAAATTGACGAAGAATAGAGGCATTTGGATTTGCAACACTTTCAGAGTTGATTGTTTTTTTCTTTTCTTTCTAACCTAATGTTTTACTTTTACCTCCATTATTTAGGGCATCTATTCTAACATTTTATTTAAAATGGACTTATTCATAAAATATCCCTAACATTTTTTAATTCAATATTCTTTTTGTCCATATCCTAACTTAACATTTTTTGAAATATATTTTCATTTTTTGACTAATTGATAGTAACTTACAAAAACCAAAAAATGCTACAACAATAGTTTTATAGGGTGAATGTCAAGATTCCTTTTCTATGTCATCATGTAATATACCCTTCTTGGGATTTGTTTATGAATAAAGAAAAAATATTTTGATGAAAAATGAATCATTTAAATTTCCTCCACCAAATATACCTCAAGGAAGACAAGAAGGCCTAATTGGGAGACAAAATCCATTATATAAAGGCAACAAATTGACCTCATTTGTATGATAGGATAAGAAAGTTTGATCTATAGTAGCTAGAGAAGAAAAAGGATAGTGAAATACCTAAGAAGAAGAAGAAAACCATAGTGAAGTATGAGACATTTTTCAAGTAAGAGGAAACCAAATTTATCACTCTTCTGCCACATGTGCAAGTTTATAGGTTATTGTCGGAGGGCCAAAGTTTCAAATCTATAGTAGGGATGAAATTCCAGAAGCTAGGGCCTGGAATGTTTTGTTGTAGGTGGGTTGAAGCTTCCTGACAAGAAGATATTAAAAAAGTTTGCATAATAATCTTGGAATGTTGACTTGGTGGAGTGCATAAGGTATTTTTGTCTAGTGAAAGGTCTTGGTTTTTTCAATTTGATTTGTGTCTACTAGTGGAAGAGTTCTGACAAGGTTTTCCCCTTCACAGGTGTTTTTAGCCCTAGATGAGTGCCTGCTTCTGATATATTAATGCCTTTGATTTGATGATTCCATGATGAGAAGAAGATAAATAAGAACATAAAGAAAGCTAATAAGAATATAAGAATATCACAAGTAATTTTCAAACAGAACAAAATATTTCTCTTTTTTTTTTTTTTTTTCTAACAAAATGAAGTCTTGAGGAACCAATGTTATGGAAAATAAGATGTTAAAGAAAGAATGTCACAGGTGATACCTATGTCTGTTGATATACATGTTGAATGTTGTGACTATATTAATAAGAGGTCTATTAGTAGTCAATAGTATTCTCTAGATAAGTATTCTAAAAGTTATTGATTATGATTATTCAACTTTGTTCACACTTAAACCCTTGTTATAATACCAAATTGAGTGCATCATATGAGTATGTGCTTATGAGATTGCATGAAGGAATGACCATGTTATAATATGATGGAACTAACACAATGTGTGTTGAGACAACTAATATGCACAAGAGTGAAAGTGGGTGCTACTTGTAGCATTATGGCTAATGACTATGAGCTAATTGCAAACTATGTAATGGATACTAGCCTTAGTGAAAGGTAGATTTCAAAATTTGATGATGCTAGTCTTCTTAAAAGGTTGATTTCAAATCTTGTGATAACATGTTGATAAACATAATAATATGTATTCCTGATCTACGCAAATGCGACTAACATGAATTCTAGATGTGTGAATAATTGCAAATTAGCATGCTTGGTATTAGGAGGCCAAGGTAACAATTGGGTGTGTGTGAAAACAAATAAGAAGACTCAATTGCAATAGGAAGTAAAAGAAAATATAGTGGTATGGTGTAACATAACATAGACCCAGTCCATCATGACCAAGAAAGGGAAAAATCCCTCGAAAGAATATATCCATCCTGGAGCTATTTTGAGGGATATTGAAATTTTAAGGTTGCCATAAAAGCTTGAAAAAGAGTTGGTATATTATATATATATTATATATATATATAATATATTATATATTATATATATATATATATATATATTATATATATATATATATATATATATATATATATTGAACGACACACTAAACACTAGAAACCTATGAGATTGAGTTGTTGTGGGTTGATACATGTTTTATTTGTTTTGTATTTTATTGATTGCCTTTATATTTTCTTTGTTGTTTTGATGGTTGACCATGAGCATGAAAATGTTGTTTTTATATTATTATCTGTTATTGTTGTGAGATTTTTATTTTTCATTTATTTTTCTTTATTCTTGTCTTTGTATTTTGGTCTTGGTTGTTGTTGAGTGCGGGGAAAGGAAAGAGGAGGAGCTATTGTTATACAACAAATTGACCTCCTCATCAACTCAGAGGGGAAAGACATGATAGCTGAAGCAAAGACAAGATCACATGCCTTGTTTCCACACTAATGCTCGCTATGCACTGACATCCTGCTTTATAAAGCTTCTCTGCAAGCCTAAGGGTGCACTAGTGACCCTACTAACTCAAGTTACTAGTATGGGAATAGCATTAGTGAATCCTAGTGAAGTTCTAAGGGTCAAAGCAACGAATTGACTCATAAATATGTATATATTTGTTCCTAAAATTACTCAAGAAAAGCAAGGAAACATCCAAACTTGACCTATTTGGAGGATTTCTAATCCTAGAGAAGGAGGCAAACGAGAAAGAACTAAAAAGAATGGCAACTTAATTTCTTTTACCCTAGGGAACTCAAGGAGGAGCTTGGCAACCCTAAATCAATTGCAACATAAGTAAAGCAAGGGCTATGGTGATAGGGGTTAGAGCATCTGAAATGATAGAATGCTTGATTGTTGAGCATTGTCTCAAATCTTAAGAAGTTGGTAAGAAGGGAGAGAGAGAGAGAGAAGTTGGACGGGTGAGGGAAGGCTGATACAACAGATGGTTGTAATCACTCTTCCCACATTAATATAGAACTGCAGTTGTATTGTCTACTCCGTGGTGTTGGTACTATCAGTCATTCAGTTGTTTCTCTAATATCTTTTAGCATGAGTAGCTTAGTTATGTGTAACTAGATGTTCTTTTATGTATTCATGTATTAGTTTTCAGAGTTGTATGTTGTGATTATGCTTGTCTCTTCTATGTGAAGGACTTGATCTAGAGCCAGCTCAAGGGACTTCCACCTAGCTGCATTGTGCTCTCCAGCAAATATACATGGAGGCTTGAGGTAATCTACTTCTCCTACTTTGATAGTTAGTTATTGTTTATGAACATGCATGTAACTTTGTGATGGTTGCAGATAATCTTACAGTATGTCGAATTTCCGGGGAAGACCTTTGAGGGTAGCTTCATTCTCCATACATCCTACATTTCATCCTATAGCGGAATTGGCAACTCAATTAGGGACTATACATCTAGTTCTCGGTTTACCCGGACAAATCTCATTTTTCTCCTCCTTCTAAGACCTCCCTATACTTCCACATTCCCTTTCTGACCCACCAAAAACCTTGCTGCATCTTGCCTACATGTATTCATCACTAAATCTGATCTAAGAAGCCCTATTTTTTATTGTTTTCCCACACTAACGCAGGTTAGCAGACTACACAGTTATTTTTAAAGAACTGTGTCTGCTCACAGGGAGCGTTAGTGGACCTATTAAATCTCTGTGGCCACTACTACAGAGCGTTAGTCTCCCAAAACTTTGGTTTCCAGCTCTGTATGCAAACTGAAAGAGGATCCGTTACTGCATTTTGTCAGCAAAATAGGTGCCCTAAAAGTTTTTTTTTTAGGAAAAAATAATTGTTTTTCTTTCTTAAAAGCATTTTTTAATTAAAGAAAGATCCACATTTTTTATTCATTCTTTTGTTTAGCTGGTTAAAAGCTGCTCTATTTTTGTTTTCAAGCAGTTGTTAGGAAAACTTTGGAAAGATCTCCATTGGTTATGCATGTGTTAAATGACTAAGATGAATGGAAAGAATATGAATATGTGAAAGAATCTCACCTATAGAATACAACTTGTTTTCATCGAATTGATTTTTTTTTAAAGCATTTCCTTGTGCATGATTTATTGAGTCAGAGTCTCATCACATTTCATACGTCGACTCCCCTATCGAAGACAATAAAAAAGTACACATAAAATTTACCTAAAATCAATCAGTAACTCTTTATTGAGCAAACAAACATTAGTTCAGGCTAGGATCTTAGGATATGTAGTGTGAGTAAACTGCCCAAGGTCAGAAACCCAAACTAGTGTCATTAAAAGAGAGAAAATTCCTTCTACACGCATACTACTGGGACCACTCCAGTAAAAGCGGAGCTAAATACGAGACAACATTGGACTATAAGTGAAGGTAGCCCACCTTATCTTACAACTCCTTTGGGTATTTTGTGTATTGGGGATCCCTTCAAGGATTTCAGAGCTAAGTCAAGGACTTAGGTATCCTACCCACACAACGCACTATCTATGACTATGTCCCCCCGGTGGTGTCTATGATCTAAGGTATCCTTAGTGGCCAAATTTTTAGGAACTTACATAAGGTGACTGGGGCAGGCTGCCCTAGTACCTGAAATAGATGGACCTACTCTGTCTTCGGTTTCTAGGAGGGTTCTCGTCTTCACAAGAGTACTTGGCCAATCAATCTAAGGTTCAGGTGAAGCTCTATAGTAACCATAACTGTACATATGGGCAACCTTCTTTGTTATTCATTGAGATACTAGGTTTCATCTCCAGTGATCGGTGTTTATCAGTCAAGATCATTTCACTCTATTTGTTGATTGATCAACTTAGTGTATTTTTTATATTTCTTTTTAGGCACCCGAGTGTTCTCATTTTGAGAATTTAACAAAAATCATGATAAAATGTATCAATAAAAATTAACGGTCACCGTGGCTACATCCCACCCTCGTCATCAATCTAGACGACTGATAGGACTTCCTCCACTCATTGTGGAAGATCCACCGAGCCCCAGTGAATTGGATTCCCCATCTTTGGGGAATCAGTCTCCTAGATCTCACATGGAATCTGTTTGGACAACCAACGATTCAAGTTTGCCCGAGGAGTTCTTCACCAAAGGATTTCTTCCTCACTTTCACCCTCTGATCATGAATCCGTTGGACCCAATATTGGTTCTCGTGGTACCTATACTTCCTACTTATATAGTTGGAACATTCCCATCTATCCCGCCGATGACTAATGGGTCATGGGACTTTAGGGACACTTTTGGTCCTCCACCACTTCCCCAGTCGACAGTCACCTCAACACCGTCGATGGAGAACCTTGCTATCCCATTCACCCTAAGTACAACCACTCACATGACACCCTCTACGAGTGGAACCTAGCCAATGCCAAGTTCCACCCCTTTAGTGTCAAACTACATACCTTCAACAAGTGCTAGACATAGCACTCCCAATAATGTTCAATATGGCACTATGGGCGCGGTTCCCATCCACCAACAATATGGTCAGCCGCCATTTTATAGTTCAATCCCCCAAATTCAAGTATCTAGGGACATTCCAAATATGCACATGTCGGTAGGGAATGTAACAGTTCCCCCTCCATTCTCAAGCATGCATGGTCAGTCGCTAATTGACATGAGTGTTCCTTATGTCAATCAAGGACAAATGTTTAGTTCTGTGATGGGTGGGAATCCTCAAAGAGGTCCCAACAAATCCATGGGGGCCTCGTACTCACAAATTCAAATGAGTCAAGGGGGCGTCGCATATCCTGGGGTCAATTCTATACCCCAATATCAAAATCCCCATGGAAATCCACACTACAATGCCATACCTCAAGGCAACTACTATACTGTGGCACCCATGTATAATATTGGGACTCAAATGATGGGAGGAGCGTAAGGCTCCTCAAGTCATATGTCATTTCCTTGGTTTGAGTCGGGGGAACCACAGAATCTACCTTTCTTGTCAATGTTGAATATCCCTGACTTGTACAAACTTACAAATGACCCCATCTATCATAACTTACAATGGCTGCCAATCTCGCATAAAATACCAACAAAGATCCCCAAGTTTGATGGGAAAAAAGGGGAGGATCCAGGCACTCATATCACCACCTACCATCTTTGGAGTGTTTCTAACTCCATGGTCGATGATAGTGTCTGGTTACGTATTTTTCCCCACATCCTCACTGGCAACGTAGGTAAGTGGTATGTTGAATTACCATGCATGTCAGTAAATACCTCTGACACTCTAGCAATGGAACTCTTAAAGCACTTCTAGCTACCCATCCGCTATGAGACTGGTACAAAACTCCTCACTTCACTACGTGAGGATACCAGCACCCACATCTCTAATCATATACATGAATGGAGATGTAGGCGAAGGTTAGTTAAAGCTCATCTCCCAGACTATCTCTTAGCAAACTGGTTCTCCAAGTCCCTACTCCCACAAATCGCTAACGATGTCACCTTAGGTGGTGCGGTCATAGAAGACCAATCCATACGTCATGCCCAACACTTAGATCTGATATATTCACAATCTGGCACTCTTTACTATGTAATCCCCAATGCCACTCGCAACTCCAATGCTTCCATTACTACCAAATCTACTGCTCTTCCTACCACTGCGATAAACTCTGAGCAGTCTACACAACATCCCAGTGGTAAGAAAAAGAAGAATAAGAAAAAGACTGCTCCTTTTGAGGAACAGTCAACAAAGCAGCAAAACCCAAAATAGAAGGCCTCTACGCCTCTCAACGATGGAAAGGATAAACCCACTAGATTCCCTTGCAAAATCTGTGTTGCAGACCACATGACATATCTGTGTCTGCGTCTTTAGGAATGCACAGATTTCATTGCTCAAAAGGATATTGGTAGGACCAGCACTATCCTGAATAATCCTTTCCCCACTCAGCAGCAACAAAACCTTATTGCAAACCAACCCCAACCCTTGCAAGGTGGTAATGATGGTTTTCAACATCCTTCAACTGGTGAAGGATCTTCTACCATTTACACCTTTGAAATGGTAGATCTACAAACAAGAGCCAAATCTTATGGAGGTCCTATCGCTCATGCAGAGGAACCTTCCTCAAGTCAAAACCCACCATCGCCCAATGATTTGCATATTGAAATTCCGGTTGCTGACCTTATAATTCACCCCCCCCAAAGGCGCACTTCAACGCACAACGCATAATACATTTGCACGTGCTGCCCAAAACTACAACATTGTAGAAGACTTGGCACAAGCGATGTCAGCTATGTTGGTGCTCGAAGTATTACAAATATTTCCAATACAAAGGAAACCTTTGCTTTCGGCTATTGGTGGTATCGACCCACAAGATTCCATGCTTGCAGTTTTCGACATGGAAAAGTGTAAACCTCCCCTTTCCCAACATCTTGCATTTCAAGTGCAAATTTTTTCAAAAGGTAAAGGTATACACAGAACTATCATCGACGAAGGTGCTTCTACCCGCATCATGTTAGCTTCATGTTGGCTCACCCTGAGTTCTCCAACCCTATCCCCTCCATCAAATTCCCTTAAAGCTTTCGATGGCCACACTTTCATCCAAAAAGGTTACCTAGCTAGTTATCCGATCACCTAGAGTGGGAAAATGGTAACGGTAGATATTGAAGTTGTGGATCATAAATTCGACTATAATTTGCTTTTGGGACACACTTGGACTTATGCCATGAAGGTAATTGTGTCTTCAGTCTTCCATATCATCCTCTTTCCCTTGGATGGAAAGATAGTCGCAGTGGACTAACTGTCCTTTTGTGCCCCAAATTACTCTCTGTTATCTAGCAGCTTTGTACCCTTAGTGGGTGGTGTACCTGACTCTTATGTTAGTATTGATACTATTCTATTGAAGGCTTCTTCCCTAATGCATTGTTTTCCTCTTCAGTCACCCAAGGTTTCACAAACAATCAACATGCTTTCATCTATTCCTCATGAGCAGACCGATCCATGGATCCTACTAGCTCCTTTAGACCTTGACACATATGGAGGACAAGTGCCGCTGTCACCAGCTAGATTGGCCTACCAAGCCATTCAATCTGCATTTGCATCTCCAGTCATGTTGGTTATGGCCAATGGTACCATTTCCCCACCCATAAACACTCCTTTCGATTTACTTAGTCAAGTCCTACCTACGGACGAAGCTATTCGAGAAATCATGAGTTTAGAAGAGCGACCTTGGGAGGATTCGCACCATCGTGTTTCGATATATGATTCGGACATGATGCCCCTTCATACCCTATCCCCTAACATACCAGAAATCGTTTCCTCACCCTATATGACCATCCAAACTTTGGAGGCAAAAGGAAACATGGGCAATATTTCGAAGATATTGCTCATCGATATTTCTGTCAGGACAAGCATTGTGGAAAACATCCAAATTAGAGCCAATCGCAATCTTGAGGAAATTGCGAGCTTCACCTACCCTGTTAAGGACTTCCACGATGTTTTTCCTTGGTCTTATGAGGAAATGCATGGCATAGACCCTTTTATTGTCAAGAATGACATCAAGAAAAGCCAAGCATTCTGTTTACAGTATTTTTCTAGCTCGTTAATCTAAAAAATCCTTGAGTCTCCTTCTTCGAGCTCGTTAAACTAACATGAACAAGATCGAGCATTCTTTTTACAGTATTTTTCTTGCTCGTTAATATGAAAAATCCTCGAGTATCCTTCTTTGGGCTCATTAAACTACGACGAAGAAGATTGAGCATTCTTTTTAGGGTATTTTTCTTGCTCGTTAGTCTGAAAAAGCCTCGAGTCTACTTCTTTGGGCTCATTTAACTACCACGAAGAAGATCAAGCATTCTTTTTATGGTATTCACTTTCTCGTTAATCTGAAAAACCTCGAGTCTCCTTCTTTGGGCTCGTTAAAATACTACAAAGAAGATATGAGCACTTTATTTTATGGGATATTTTCTCGCTCTCAAAAAACTGAAAAATCCTCGAGTTTGTCATCATTGGGCTCGTTAAAGATATACGATGATGGTCTCAGCAACTCTTTTTCGCTCTTTTTCTAGCTCATTAAACTAAAAGAGATCATTAGAGCATTCTTTTTAGGCACCTTTTTCTCACTTGTAAAACTGAAAGAAACCTGAGTTTTTGTCTTTATGCTCGTTAAAAATTTATAAAGATGATCGAAGAATTCTTTCAGGTACTTTTCTCGCTTGTTAAACTGAAAAATCCCAAGATTTTATCACCGAGCTCGTTAAAAGTCTACGGCAGCAACAAGAGCACTTGAGTTTTTGGGAACATTTCTCACTCTTAAATCGAAAAATCCCCGAGTTTTCCACTCCGAGCTCATTAAATCTACGAGGGAGGAATGAGTAGTTCTTTTACCTCTTTTTTCTCGCTCACTAAACTGAAAAAGATACCTTGAGTTTTCTTCATTTGACTTGTTAAATTTGATGAAGGTATTGAGTTTGTCATCGTGCAACTCATTAAAAATTGACAACGAAAAAACGATTTTAGTCTGTCTCGTCATACTTGTAAGAAAATGAGGTAGACATCTATTGAACATAGGTTTCGCTTTATCTGGATTCAATAGATTAACTCACAAAAAAGTAACCAATCCGAGTATACTATTAACCTTTTGTCGCACCCAGTTAACAACTATGACAAAAGGACCACCATGGAGTTGTTCTTTATGATCTTTTCAAACACTCTAAATATGAAAAGACCACTGAGTCGTCTAGTCTGGACTCTTTAAATTACACAGACAAGATATAGAGTTGCTCTTTTTACGATCCTTTTTTAGACTCTTAAAACATTAAAAGATCGACAAGTTTGATTGTCTGGACTCATTAAACTAATCAGATAGGGCACAAAGTCACTCTTTTTGTGGTCCTTTTCAAACTCTTAAAAAAAGAAAATATCAACAATTTTACCCGTCTAGTCTCACTAAACTAATCAAACAGGGAAAGTGGACAATATAACTGCATTCAGTATTAGAAAGTGTGGTTTGGCAGTAGTCGTTCCCTTGAACATGGAACTCCCTTAGATAAACCTTCCTTGTGACGGCCTCTCAATATGAATCCTACCATCCTATGAGTTTAGCATATATACCCCAATGTTCTTGCATCTCTATATCCTAACACTTTGGTGTTCATGAGTCTAGTGCTGCATGGTTAAAACCATTGTCGTGGCTTCTATTTTTCAAGGGTTAACCTTTTGTTTCCTCCATAAACCCATCAAGCATATCCTTTCATCATGCCTTCTGTTGTTTAGACCCAATGTTGAAAGATTCCTCACAAAACAAATCATTCTTGTCCCATTTCGTGTCAATTGATGTAGGACACATTATTTCCTACCTTTCGATAGGTATCTTCCTATCTACTTCAACACTCTATCTAGGAAGACAACCCAGAAACACATTCAGTGCCTTGGTACTTCCAGACATTAGTGGCAGGTTGCCTTGTGTTTGATCAGGGAATCTTATTATTGGCTCTTGGTTAAGCGATTCTACGAGTGTTCGACGAAAAAACATCTTTCACACTCGTTAGATTGTACTATGCATCTTGGAGACCATCGCCATTATTGGTGGCCTTCCTCATGTCTATTAACAATATCCATTATTGACTGGTAATTAGATGATTTCATGCTTGTTCGAAATCAACGCATATATTCACATGTATCGATCTATGTTGTTCGATGAAGCGGAAATCAAGACCTTGGGTAGAGGCTTGCATCACTCAGCTTTGTTTCCTCTCCCAAGTTGTGTATATTATTTTTTAAAGACAGATTATCAGGATGATTATATTATGACATCGGATCTACATTGTGCTTATTGGCAGCCAACATCGTTATATATTTTTGGAGAAAATCACTCTGACATAGCTACTAAGCATGGGAATGCCCAAATCAGGACAAGATTTTAGTAGTTTTATATACATGTGTTGTATCAGGTTTCCCGTACCACCCAAAGCTTCAATCCTCTCTCTCTTTTTGAGGGAAAAATATAGTTAAGTAAAGTATTTCAGCCATCGTTGTAGCCTTTGATCTCATACTTTAGGGGGCATTTGTTATACAACAAATTGACCTCCTCATCAACTTAGAGGGGAAAGACATGATAGCTAAAGCAAAGACCAAGATCACATGCCTTGTTTCCACACTAATGCTGGCTATGCACTGACAACTTGCTTTATAAATATGTAGATATTTGTTCCTAAAATTACAATTGACTCATAAATATGTAGATATTTGTTCCTAAAATTACTCATGAAAAGCAAGGAGACATCCAAATTCGACCGATTTGGAGGATTTCTAATCCTAAAGAAGTAGGAAAATGGGAAAGAGCTGAAAAGCATAGCAACTTCATTGCTTTTACACTAGCGAACTCAAGGAGGAGCTTGGCAACCCTAATTCAATTGCTACATAAGCAAAGTTAGGGCTATGGTGATAGGGGTCAGAGCATTTGAAAGGATAACATACTTGATTGTTGAGCATTGTCTCAAATCTTAAGAAGTTGGTAAGAAGGGAGAGAGAGAGAGATAGAAGCTGGAGGGGTAAGGGAAGGCTCATACAATAGATGGTTGTAATCACTCTTCCAAAATTAATATAGAACTGCAGTTGTACTGTCTACTCCGTGGTGTTGGTACTATCATTCATTCATTTGTTTGTCCAATATATTTTAGCATGAGTAGCTTAGTTGTGTGTAAATAGATGCTCTTTTATGTATTCATGTATTAGTTATCAGAGTTGTATGTTGTGATTATGTTTGTCTCTTCTATGTGCAGGACTTGATCTAGAGTCAGCTCAAGGGACTTCCACCTAGCTGCATTGTGCTCTCCAGCAAATGTACACGGAGGCTTGAGGTAATCTACTTCTCCTACTTTGATAGTTAGTTATTGTTTATGAACATGCATGTAACTTTGTGATGGTTGTAGATAATCTTACAGTCTGCTGAAGGTTCCAGGAAGCCCTTTGAGGGTAGCTTCATTCTCCATACACCGTGCATTTTATCCTATAGCACCTATGGAGAAGAGACAAAGTCAAACCTAAACAAAAGTGCAAGATGTTGGTTAAACCCTGTGCATAAGATAAATGAATGTTAGATGCCGGAAGAAGATGATGGATTAGCGAAGATGGACGTAGATGAGTCCACTTGAAATAAATAGGGCAATAATGTAACAACCATGCAAATGAAACACAAACAAAATTTTTCCTAAACTTTAATACAATGTGGCTGAGATATGTAAGGAATAATGACATTATATCACTTCATAGGTCATTAGTTAAAATCCTCATAGTAGCATGGCAAGTGATCACTCTCTAGAAATATGATGATTGTGTGAATGGCATGGAAGCAGAGTTTGTATTTACCATGTTTGCGTAATGCCACAAGGTTATTAAATGGGTTCTAGGTTGCATGGAAAAACATTAGGAAAGTGGGAAGGAATGAACCATTATTGATATTTATGTTATATTTATGCTCCTGACAATTGTGGTGAGCATGAATGAAAAAGGACAAAAGATGAAAATTTATAGCTTATGTATAGCATGGATAAGGACATGTTGAGTTAAATAAATTGTTAAATATTGTAACAACAGAAATATCAATTGATAAAGTTGATGATGGAAGCAAGGTAAAAAAAAAAAAAGGAAAGGAATTGGGTGAGAATTCCTTTTGTTGAGTTTATAAACTGTTGTTTGAAAAATTAATGCATGCTCTACATGGATACCAGGAGGTTTTCTAACCTTAACACTATGAATGTGCTATATTTCATTAACATGCTAATGATGAAATGAATGTATGTAATGCCATTTCATTTGACATGTTATTATCAGTAGTCATTCTTATGGAAGGATGATTGGTAAATTCTCATAAAAATATTACATGACTATATGAATAACATGTTTGGGATAGCATAACAAGGTTATTCAATGAGTTCCCCTATCAAGTGAGGGACCCATTGAGAAAGTGGTAATTATTTTTGTTATTTATTATTATGATCATGTGATTATGAAATTTGTGTTCCCATGATTGTATTACAATATGGCAAGCAGATATTGAAGGTTATATCAGTAGGAATACTAACTACCAATTGTTGGATGTGGATCTTAATTATCTTCTTTATTTAGAGGCATTGCTATGTTGCACCCCAATTCTTAATGTGGTGGAAAGGCCACCCATTTAATCATTGTTAGGGGTGTTCGAAGGGGGGGGAAGGGGTGACAACAATTTTAGGAGCCCCCCCTTGACGGGGTTCGGGGGCAGTGTCGCTGGAGCTAAAAATAGATATAAAATTAACTTATAGAATATTGCAATTTCGTACTCAATCATGGCCATTCATTAGGCAGATGATCTGATGGTAGAAGTTATGTTTAATTTAGGTTTTTTTCCCTAGAAGGGAACTCTCGATTTATATGACAGAATTGTATTGTGACTAGGCATTATTATTCTAAGAAAGGAAGAGAGAGGAGACCGTGTGAGAGAGAAGAGGAAATTACAATGGATATGATGTAGGTTTTATCTCTCCTTTTTTATGGATAATACAAAGGAAGGACTCACTATTTCTCCATGGACATAGCCCAAATTGGGTAAATCATGTATATCTGTGCATCTCTTGTTTTATGCATTCTTTTTGTTTGTGTTTCTGAAATATATTATGTGTTCCATTACTCTATAATATATAAGTTTCTAACAATTTGTATTAGAGCCGAAGGTCTCCTCGGCTGATAAACTTGTAGGAGAGAATCGTTACTGGTTCAAGTGGGAGTAATGGTGGAAGATGGTAGGTTTAGGGTTGATAAATTTAATGGCCAAAACTACTAGTTGTGGAAGATGCAAATGGAATATTATTTGTATCAGAAAGATTTGTACCTACCATTCAGCGAAACAATAAATAATCCGATGAGTATGATGGACACACAATCAAAGATTCTCAATAGAAAGGCACTTGGAACAATATCTCTCTGCCTAGCAGCATTGGTAGCCTTTAGTATTTTAAAGGAACCACCAACAGAGTGTTTAATGATGACATTGGGCAAACTATATGAAAAACTTTCAACCTCAAACAAGGTATTTCTTATGAAGTATTTATTTAATATGAAGATTTCAGCCGGTGCATGTGTTGTTGACCATTTAAATGAATTTAATATCGTTACCTGTCAATTAAGTTATGTAGGGGTTAATTTTGATGATGAAGTTTGGGCTCTATTATTTATGTGCTCATTGCCAGAAACTTGGAATGGCTTAGTTATGGCCATTAGTAACTATGTATCTAGATCTAGTACTCTAAATTTTAATGATGTTGTCGATGCCATCCTTAGTGAGGAAATGTGATGGAAAAGCTCTGGTGAGACATCAGGTAATGATTTGACTACAGAGACTAGGGGAAGAAAAATGGAAAGTGGAAAGAGCCCACGATATCATAGTAAGTCAAGGAAAGGTGGATCCAAGTCCAGATTGGGGATAGTGTGCTAGAAATGTAGGAGGAAAGGACACCTAAAGAAATACTGTAAGTCTCAAAAGGGAAAAGAAGGAGACACATAGAAAGAAAACAATCAGCAAGCAAATGTCATAGGTTCTGTCTTGAAAGATGCTTTGATTGTTTCATTATAAAAACACTATGCCACACCTGATAGGAAATATTTTCATGATTATGTTCAAGGATATTTTCGGCAGGTTCATTTGGGTGATGATAAACCCTGTAAAATCATTGAAATGGTTAATGTTTTTATAAAGAAACAAAATGGAAACAAATGGCTATGGATGGAGGTAATGCATGTTCTAGGTCTGAAGAAAAATATATTTTCAACAGGGTAGTTGGGAGGTTAAGGCTCTGTAACTACCTTTACAGATAAAGCATGGAAGGTTGTTAGAGGAGCCCTGGTAATAGAAAAAAGAGAAAAGGTTGGTAAATTGTATTTATGCAAAGGTATTTCTAATTTTGTTAATTCTTTAACCTCCACATGAGCATACACAACATTATGGCATCATAGGTTCGACCACATTGAGTCAGAAGGTGATGGAGTTTCTTCACTCGAGAAATTTGTTGCAAGGTTTGAAGCATGTCGATTTGGATTTTTGTGACAAGTGCGTTTATGGAAAACAAAAGAGAGTCATATTTATTAGAGTTGGTAAAGAAAATAAGAGTGAAAAAATAGAGATTGTGCACACATATGTATGGGGACCTGCTCAGGTATCATCTCTTGTTGGCTCTCGCTATTATCTTACTTTTATTGATGATGCAACGAGGAAAACCTAGATTTATTGTATTCAAAATCAATATGATGTATTTGAAAATTTCAAGAAATGGAATGCTTTGGCTGAGAATGAGTTAGGAAAGAAGTAGAAGTGTCTCAGATCAGAAAATGGAGGTGAATATTGCTGCAAAGAGTTTGATAAGCATTGTTCAGAGCATGGAATTCGTAGAGAGAAGAAATCCCTATGAACACCATAGGAAAATGGTGTGTTAGAAAGGATGTATAGGAAAATCATGGGGCATCCAAGGTGCATGCGATTCCTCGCAAGATTGCCTTTACAATTTTGGGAAGATGCTATAGATATTAATGTTTATCTAATAAATAGAGGGCCTTAAATTTCCTTGGATGGTGATATTCCAGAGGAGGCATGGACAGAAAAAAAGGTAAACTACTCATGTTTAAAGACTTTCGGTTCTGAAGCCTTTGTCCATATTAATAAAGAAAATATAACAAAGCCTGAGGAAAAATCAAAGAAATGTACCTTTATTGGATATGGTGTTAATGATTTTGGTTATTTCTTATTTGATTATGAAATCACAAAATCATTAGGAGCAGAGATGTCATATTCAATGAAAAATTATTGTATAAGGATCAAATGCAGGAAAAGAAATAGGAAAAAGAAAACAGAGAATACATTGCTTGATGAGATCACATAAAATGTAAAGGTGCCTAAAAATCATAATGATCAACAATGACAACGAAAACAACAAACACAATACTAACAAGCACCTCAAACACCTAAAAGTGTTGTTAGAAGATTTACCAAGATAAGTAGACCCACTGAAGGATACTCTCCTTCATTATATTATGTATTGTTGACTGATTGTGGTGAATCAAAATGTTATGAAGATGCAGTGTGGGCAGAAACTAGGAAGAAGTGGGAGCTAGCCATGAAATAGGAGACAAACGCCTTGGTATATAACTAGACTTGGGACTTAGTCAGGTTGCCTACAGGTAAAAAAACATTGCATAATAAATGGGTTTACAAATTGAAGGAACAAAATGGAGGTAGAAAAAGGGATAAAACTAGACTTGTGGTGAAGGGGTTTCATAGAAGAAAGGTATAGACTTTGATGAAATATTTTCTTTTTTCGTTAAAATGACTTCAATCAAAACTATTCTAAGTCTAGTAGCAGTAAAATATTTCCATGTTGGGCAGTTAGATGTAAATACAAATTTTCTCCATGGGGATTTGGAGGAAGTGATCTATATGCAGCAACCACAAAGATATGAGGTCAAAGGGAAGGAGAAACTAGTGTGAGGGTTGAAGAAGAACTTGTATGGCTTAAAACTGGGTCTAATGAAGTGGTATCTAAAATTTAATATGTTTATGTTTGAACAAGGTTATATTAGATGTCACTATGATCATTGTGTTTATCTGAAAAGTAAAAATGATGGAAACCATATTATATTGTTATTGTATGTAGATGAAATTCTTGTTGCGGGGTCTAACATGTAGCAAATAAATGTGTTGTAGAGAATAACTAGAGACAAGAAAAATTACATATTAACGTTGTCTCAAAGTGAGTACATACAAAAGGTGCTCAAAGGATTTAATATGAAGAATGAAAAACTAGTTAGTACACCTTTGGCTAGCTATTTAAAACTAATTAAGGAGATGCGTCTGAAGACTTAGGAAGAGATGAATTATATGTCTAAATTTCCATATGCATGAACAATTAGAAGCTTAATGTATGCAATGGTCTGCAAAAGGCTTGATATTGCACATGCAGTGGAAGTTGTAAGTAGGTACATGAACAATTCAGGAAAAACATTGGACAATAGTGAAGTAGATTCTCAAGTATTTGAGAGGTACCAAAAATCAAGCATTATGCTTTGGTGGTTAAAACATTGCTCTACAAGGATATGTTGATGTAGATATGGCAGGTGATGGAGATAACATAAGGAGCACCACAAGGTGTGTGTTTACTGTATGTGGAACAACTATTAGTTAGGTTTAAAAAATGCAAAGTGTTGTTGCACTTTCAATGACGAAAGCAGAGTATGTTTCTTCTACAAAGGCTAGTAAAAAAATGATTTGGATGCAAAGTTTTATGGATGAATTGTAGGAAGCAGGAGGTGTGAAGGTTATATAGTGATAGGCAGAGTGCCATTCAACTTGAAAATAAATCAACATTTCATTCCAAGACTAAACATACACAACTGAAGTACCATTTCATACGGTCAGTGTTGGAAGATGGACAGTTGAAGTTGGAAAAGATACACACTAGCTAGAATCCTACAAATATGTTAACAAAAGTTGTAACTCGTGAGAAACTGATAATTTTCTAAGATTCAATTGGTCTTCAAGCATGATGATGAATATGAGAGACATCTTGATCCAAAGTGGAAGCATTTTCCAACAAATAAAGTAGCAGTGGAGTTGCAATAATCAGTCTCCAAGTGGGAGATTATTGGGTGTGGAGCCTCATTATCTTCTTTATTTAGAGGTATCACCACATTGAACCTTAGTTCCTGCCACTTGTTTAATCGTCGTCATGGGGGTTCACAGGGGTGATGATGATTTTATGAGCCCCCCCTTAGTGGGGGCTTGGGGGCAGTGCCCCGAAGATAAAAATATATGTAAAATTGCCTTGTAAAATATTGTAATCTCGTATTCAATTTGGGTCATTCATTAGGTGAATGATTTGATGGTAGAAGTTATGTTTAATTTAGGGGTTTTTCCCCTTGAAGGAAACCCTCAGTTTATAGGAGGGAATTGTATTATGACTATGGATTATTATTATGAGCAAGAAAGAGAGAGGGGACTATGTGATAGAGAAGAGGAAATTACAATGGATCTGTTGTAGGTTGTATCTCTTCATTTTGCTAGATAATATAAAAGGAAGGAATAGTTGTTCCTCCGTGGACATAGCCCAAATAGGGTGAACCATATATATTTGTGTCTCTCTTGTTTGTGAATTTTCTATGTTTTTGTTTCTGCAATATTTTATGTGTTCCATTTCTTTGTAATATATAATTTCTTAACACTAACTAGATTCTTTAGTCAAATCATGAGGCACATATGCCACTAGATGCTACCTTAGGCTAGGAAACCACTTAATGCATACAATTCGGTTATTTCCACCACCAAAGTGCAAGCTAACCACTTATATAATTTCGAAACAAGGACACCTACCTTGATGGAGCTGTGATAATATTGGGATAGGTAGACAACACATAATTATGGGTTGCCAAGGCGTGGGAGTTGTGACATGGGTTATGATGGGGGGGGGTGTTGTGCTAATGTGGGATTTGTAATGATAACAAAATTGTGATGGAAGTTGTGGTGGTAAATAGTATTCTTGTTGGAAGAATAATACCTAGATTAGCAGTGCCCACACTCACTGGGAGGTGAGTGAGAGAGCAAGCGCTTATTTGGACCTATAGAAAAATACTATATGGAGTAGTATAACTACAACTAAGTGCTTGCTTCATATGAGAGCCACTCAATGAGTTGCAATTGAAGATAGATCTGACTAAACATGACCTAAAGCATATATAACATTGAGTACTTGATTTGGCTAATAAGTATTAATAGATATAAGTCATAGAGATAAGTATTAATTATTAGTTTAAAGAATTTTTGTTATGATTATGCTTTAATTTGGCTTAAATTCTTATTCATAATGACTTAAGTTATTTTCTAATACGATCATGCCATGTTACAAATTGATTTAAAACTTTATGTATCTCTCATGACATATGTGTTTCTAATTTAGGATAATTAGAGAACTTCCCAACACATGTATATAAGGTTGAATATAAGGTAAACAACATTTTCTTAATGACATCAGAGTGTGGAGTATCATAATGGAGTTGAAGACTTAAAAAAAAGGCCATTATAGTGACATTGGAACCCTGCGATATGCATTGATCTCCATAAGGTGTGTCATAAAACATGTTTTAAGCAAGGTATGTGGATGCCTTGGAGAAGATAATTATTCTTGTGCAAGGAAGCGTTGCCAAGGGATGAATCACCTGAGGGAATAAGGAAGTAGATAAAGTGATGCTTAAACTTGGAAGGTGTGTGATTACACAAAAGAAGAAATAGACTTCCTGAGGTACTTATGAAGTAGAGAAGAGGATGATAAAACTCGAAAGATGAATTGGTTTTCACATAATCATGCGCATACCAATTTGGATCAGGAGTTCATTGGGTGTGTCTTGGAAAGCAATGAGCTGATATTGTTTATAAAGGGGCACTGAGCACAATGGATGGCATGGATGGAAATTAGAGGTAGATTGTGCTCCAGACTCAAGCAACTGATAAGGTCAAGGTGCAATGGAAACAAGATATATGAATTGAAGCCACATGGGAGATGGATGATCAAATGAGGGTGTTATACTGATTTGTGTTTTCTGAGTATGTAGTTATAAATTTAATTGTAAATATGTAATAGCTTTTTATAAAGCTCAGTTTTGTTTTAGTATTTTCGCTACTAAGAACACCAAGGATAATGTTCCCTTTAAGGGGTGGGGCTTGTAATAACTCTCATATACTCCCTCTGATTTTTGTAATGTAATTGTACTCTACTTATAAATTATCATAACTTCATTTGAATGCACTAAAGAGTGGGACCATAGATTCACAATCTAAAGGGGGACAGGAAGAAGAACCCAAGTGGTGTTAGTTTGCACCATTTCTTAATAAAATGTGAAACTAGCAACAATGATCTTGAATAACCTTCCACGAGGAACATGAAGAGGCACACAAGAAAAAGGATAAAAAGGCATTCAAACAACAAGAAGTGGTTGGATTTTGGTTGAATGAAAGATGTTCGAGGACATAATTGAATTTTTGGGAAAGGAGCCAAACTTACGAGCATGATTTCTAGTTGAGTTTTCCTAAAAAATACACTTAGGTCGTGGATCTGGATTGGGGGTCACTGCTGTAAGAAATATAAGCTACCGATAGTCTATGGTTGGGTGGAAAATCAATGTCCCACCTTTAGTTTCATCCATTGTTAGGTATCAGTAAGTGTTATTAATTGTGAGCTGCGAATATTATGATTATTTATTTATTGAAATTATTGTATAGCATTATAATATTTTACATGGCTATAGGAAATTTTTCCATGGAATCAATAGGGGTAATGCCTTGACTGCTTTGTGGATTATATTGAAATTTGACCTCGATGCTGTAAGAAATATGTCTCTATTTTCATGAAAAAGTTAATATGTTGCATATAGATATGTAGGGCTCCATATTTACAATTTATGACATTCTGTTATAACCTTTCTTTTGGAAGGTTCCAAAAGCTCAAATTTGGACAATGGTGAGGGGAACTGTTGTTGATCGTTTCGTCAAGTTTTTAGACCTTGTGCCATGAAATTTTAGGAAATATGATTAGAGGCAGATGGGATTCTTAAATGTATCTTGAAACATGTCATGTTGGGTTTTATACTATAAATTTCCTTATGGGAGGTTCCAGAAGATAGAAATTGGACCATAGTGAGGGGAAATCTCAATGATCATTTAGACTAAATTTTAGATCCTGTCTAATGATATTTAAGAGATATGATTAGAGGAAGTCGAGCTTCCTAAATTATCCTAAAACCATGCTTTAAACATGTCATGTTGGAATTTCTACTATAAATTTTCCTCTAAGAGGTACTAGAAGTTGAAATTTGAGCCAAAGTGAGGTAAAATCGCGTTGATCATTTGGTCCAACTTTTAGATATTGGGTCATGATATTTTAGGAGATTTGGTCAAAATAATTTCAACTTCCCAAATTCTCTTAAAATCATGCATCAATTCAGTCATGTTACCATTTATTCCATACCTTTTCATGAGGGAGATCTAGAGGTCGAAACTTGAACCATAGTGAGGGACACTGCCACTAATCTTCTGGTTCAGTTATTAGAAATTAGACTGCTATAATTTAGTAGATATGCCCTAAACAATTTTCTATATTATTTTGCATGCAATGTTTTTGAATAAATGCCTAAATCGTTTAATGATTCATTGCATACAAATTGTTTGATGAAATTCCCCAATGAAATTGTTGTTTTGTTGTATGATAGTATTATTGTAGCTTATATATACTTATTTGCATACAATTTAGTTTTTATATTAGTTTACATGCAAAGTGTTTGAATAAATTCCTATGTGGTTTAATGATTCGTTATATACAAACTGTCTGATGAAATTCCCCAATGAAAATGTTGTTTTGTTGATGGGGATAGTATTGTTTTATGATGATATCATTGTAGCTTATATATGTCTAGTTTAATACAAAGAATTTGAAGAAACATGTTAATGGTGTTTTATTATAATTTTAATACAAACCTTTTGATAAAATACCTCAAAGACAAAAAGCATAAGTTTCATGATTGAGTAGTACTGTATTTTAGTTAGTATGTTACAAGTGGAATTAGAGAAATGTTTCTGATTTGATCTCATACAAAATATTTGACAAAATGTGTGTAAGAAAAATGTTTCTTAATTGATTATATACAAAGTATTTCAAGAAAAATTTACATGTAAAATAATTGACAAAATGTATGAGAGATGAAAAACCAAATTTATAAAAGTTTGATTAGAATAAATTTAATAAAGGTATGTAAGAAAATGGTATCAGAACTTATTGCCTTACTAAAAGAAAAAGAAAAAAGAATATTTCAAAACCTCTCTAAATCATTAAAAAAACTAAATATATTATAATGTGTCATAAAATACTAAATAACATATAATTTTTTAATAAAAATTCTAATAACTTGTATTAATTATTTTTTTTCCTTTCAAAATAAAAAAATAACAAAACATATCATATTTTTTGTTACTTATATTACCCCATTTTCTACCGTATCATATAATATAATATATATGTTTTCGTTTATTAATATAATTAATCCCTATGTCTTGTAACCAACGATCTTTCTTGATTCCTTAAATATAAATTTTGACAATGGAAGGTATATGTTGCACTTTCCTGATCTCTCCGAGCCAAAGATTCTCCATGAACCTTTTACTATATTCTTTTTCTTTCGAATAAATGTGATATTCGAAATTCGATATGAGGTATTTAAACTTAAATGTTGCCCTTGAAATTAAAACTACATCTTTATATTAGTATACATTGATTTTCAAAGTTTTGTGAATAGTTATATTAATTGGAGTTATTTTAATAATTAATATTATTTTTTTTCATTAATTTTAATAGTTTAAATTTTTCTTAGTTCAATATATATGATGGGATTATTTTTTTTATTTTTTCAATCATCAAATTAATAAATAATAAATAAATAAAAAAACAAATAACTAGTTTAATGTGTTTGAGATTATTGCAAATTTTGATATTACTACAATCGCATGTTGCTAAATCTCTATCATAAAAATACTATATTTAGGGTCGAAATTTCATTAAAAAAAAATGTTGTATTCAAGAAGGCCCGGTGAAGGAAGTGAAGAGCGTTGAGATTGGGGTTCCAAATTTTTGGGAAATTCATTATTGAAAATATTTCTATTCCTTCTCAATTTTTAGCTATAAGGTAATAGTATCTATCTAAAATGGATGTTGTTTTTTTTCCTTAATCGTGGTAATGAAAATAAATGTATCTCTCTACTTAGAAAGAAAGTAGAAAGGGAAATCCTAAGTCATGTCTATGAGTCTATGATCATGGGGTTTCATTGTGGAAGCAATAGTATATCATGTACATTTATATGGGAAAAAATCACATAATATATTGGGAAATATATAGGGGATAAAGGGTTTTTATATTGACAGGTATAAAAAATGGAGCTTAAAGTTAATGAAAAAATATATAGGGGTATAAAAAATGTTAATGAAAAAATGGATACCTACAATATATAGTGAAAGTAGGGGATTTTAAATTGGGAAGGTGTATTGGTTTTGTATTGGTAGGGGGTTAAATAATATGATTTTTAGAGATATTTTCCAATACATAGTCAAATTAAGGGTATTGTTTAATATTCCATAAACGCATGTGATATGTCAAAGGTTGATTGAGTGAATCCCACATGCCTATAACTTAGAATTAAGATGAACCTATTCTATAAACAAGTTGAAATAATCACATCATATCTAAAACTATGTCAATCAAAGATATTTATATATGGTTTCACGTTATCATAAAAAAATGATCAGCTAGTTGAAATTTCTAGGATTATGAAAATACAAATGTAGTATGGGTTTCTCATGTCAAAGACCACTTTCACAACATGAACTTATGGAAGTAGTATTGTGAACCACTTTTCTTAATTTATTTTCATAAATTTTATTCATTTGTTGAAAATAACTCATAGTTTCATTACTTTTAAGTTATTTTCATCATTTTTACCCATTTATATCAAAATAAATTATTTATTTTCATCCATTTGATCCATCCACATGGACGTGATTCAATATATGAATTATTTATAAATTATTTTCATTAGTTAATATGAGAAATAATTTTTATTTAGTTACTGATATTAAGGTGAGAAACCAATTTTTTGACATTTTCATTTCATATTTAATCCATTAAAAAAAAAAACAAAGGAACAAAGATGAGATTACATTTTTATTTTCTCCAATAATCATTTTTTATTACTTCGACCATATCATATTTAACCATTATTTTGTTTTAAGTATGAGAGGCTTTCTCTTTCACTTCACATGACCATTTCATCATCCAACTTATGTTTCTATTATAATCAAGCTCATACACTTTTATTTATCATGCCACCATAGCCATTGCTTGTCATGTGTGTGTGTGTGTGTGTAAGAGAGAGAGAGAGAGAAAGCCATTCACTTGTAGATATAGGACTCATTAAAGGTCCCTCTCAAGGGGGAGACCGAAGGAGGAAACCAACTACTCTATGGATCTTCTTGTTAGGGCCTAAATCTTCCTTAGGCTGAGAAAGGCAGCATTTAGGGTAACATCAAACCATGCTTAACCTAGTAGCTAGCCCTACCAGGTCGGGAAAGGGCTCTCTCCTTGTCAATCTCAGCAAAATATGATCAATGAGGCTTGAGATGATTGATCTAAAGACTGATTTTATGCTAGGTATGTGTTCAGAAGAGTTTGATTAAATTCGATGATGTTTTGTAGGCTCAAATGTGAAAGGCAGATTTTGGGTCTGGGGAATGGGCTCAATTTTGCAGAGATCTCTATGGGGCGAGGTAAGCAAATAATTTGGTACTTCAAATTGAGTGAGATGGAGAGCTTTTAGACTGGTGAGGAGTTGAAGAGGGAATGAAAGTCTCAAGGATCCTCTTCAAACAGTAGAAAACATAAATAACTAAATAAACCCTAGGTAGAGCACTACAATTCAATGAATTCTACCTTTATCCTTGCTTCATTTAGTTAAGATGAATAGAGAGAGATAATGGCATACATAAAACACATGCAAAATTGCAATTACAAAATGAAACACAATACCAAATCAAGTTGCCACAAGAATCCCATAAAGTGCTGCAAACCCTAGTCTCTTCCTTTGCCAAGCTGCTGAAAATGAGTGTACAATAATGCTCAAAGCATTCGCAAAAGTCCAACCTTTTCCAATGACTGAAAATTACAAGATATAGGCAACCAACAACCTATCCTACCATCTAGGGGTCGAGCTCATAAGTTTAGGAGTTGTTCCAACAAAGTCTAAACTGAGAACTAAAAAGTAGGCAATGGAACAACTTGCCTCTAAAACCTAGGGAACCGATTCATTCAGTTGCAAACTACCTTTTCATGGATGAATCTACCTCTATGAGTGAAAATTTAACATATTTACATCAAAATCCATCAAGTCACATAAAATTACATCATGAATTTAACTATTAGAAAGAGAAAAGTCAAACTGTGAATAAACTAGGCGAAAAAAACAGAACTTTTTTACCAAAATGACAAAATTTCATCTTGTGCGCTGCACTCCTAATCTTGTGCACCGAGCCACTTTGGAGCTACTTTTAAAGGTCTTCCCATGCACCAAATTTGCTCCAAGTGGGCTTGTTGGAAATTTTTGCCTATCTACTTTCCAGAACAAGTGGAATTTATGGATTTGGCCTCCATTTGCCCCTCCAAAAATGAGTTCTCCCAACACTACTTTCTATGTGGCCAAAAAGGGGTAGAAAGGTCATTTTTGAAGTGTTTTTGACCTTTTTGGAAGCTTAAAACTTGTGAAAATTTCTTGGCCATGTGAAGGAATTCATATTTTTCCATGGGGAATCCAAAAATGTTGAGCTTTCCTCAAAAGGAGGTCTCTAGCAAAAGCGCGCGCCAGGTGGCGCGGTGCACCAAACAAGAAAACCTGTTTTCTAGGCCAAAATTTCAAAATTTGCAAAACATTTCCCAAATTTCTTGAAATTTGGGCTGAGTGTCCATAATCAAGTGCTGTGTTGGGCTAAGTAAGCCTTAGCCAAGATCTAGAGTCTATCTTGCTCTTTTTTCTTCCTTGATGCTTTCTTCAACTTAGCCTTCAAAATCCTCGTTCTTGCTTTGCACACCTTGTTTCTCACCACGTAGTGGTAGGCCATGTGCCTCAACATCGTTTCCTCCCTGATGGCCTTCTCTAGCATCTTTTCCAAGTGCGTATTTGCCCTCTCAAGCCAAGATTCACGATCAGCATCAGTTTCTTTTTCAAGTGGTGTCAACTTGATTTTCCTCCTCTTGGCAGCTTGTCGGTTTTCTCATATGTTTTGTAGCTCCATGATGGTTTGCTGATCCTCTAGCTATTTGTTTCTTTGCTCCAGATATTTGATTATCCGTTTGGCTCTTTCCAGGTTGAGAGATAAATCATGAATGTCAACTTGTTGTTCCTGAATGCTCTCCTTGAGCTTTGGGAGCCCAAATCAGTGTCATCATCCTGAATAAGAATTAAATCTATCTCTTGTCCTCTTGAAGGCCCCTCATCATGTAATGGATGCTTACCCTTGTCTTGTACTTTCTTTTTTGTTGAAGGAAACGAGACCCCTTCCACCCCGAGTGGAGATAGTATTCGTTTTGTTGCTTGAAACAATCTCCTTGTGCCCTTTGGGTATGTAAAAAACACTGGGACACTGGTGGTTTGTGTCTCATGCACTTCCTGCTGATGTGAAGGCTCTCCTGCCTCATGAAAAATTGAAGGGGGTACTTGAGGACCTGTAAAGACCTCATGTGCAATGAAATCCTCCCATGAGATATTCAGTAAACCAAGCTGACACAAGACCACAATTTTGATGAGTGCAAAGTGATAGATGTTGTTATACTGGTGATGAGGAAGCTTCCTTTGAACCAAGGTGGTCATATTCTCAATATTTTGACAAATAAAATAGGGGAGATTCATCATTCTCACCCTAGTGAAGTGCATCAACAATTTGATGTGGTAGGCATACAGGCAAGAAATTCTGCCCTCACAGCTGAACTATTTAATTATGAGTTTCATCAAGGGTGCATATGTGTCTTGAAGGTACCTGAAAGGGAAAACTTGCCAATCTGCCTCTGAAAACCAGCCTTGATGTAATGCTCATAATGATCTCTGTTAACAAACTGCCCCTTATTCCATTGCTTAACTACATTTGGAATACCGATTGCTTTAGCAATAATCGTAGGTGTCAAGGTGAATGTCACACCTACCAATGTGACTTGGCCATTATTAAGATGGAGCACAAATAGTCTGGCCACTTCATTGTGGTATTTAACTCTTTCCACCATCTCACAAAATTGAACACAAGATTGATGTTGGAAGCATGTGACACCAAGAGGATAGGCCAACAGCTAGGCAAGTGAAGTAGGCTCCTCCTGGTTATGTTTTCCACTCTTATGAGGCCTCCTTGGTGCATACATTTCTCTAGAAGAATCAGTGAATGTTTCCTCATTTCTGTCATAGGAAGAATCTAACTCCATGTTTGCTAATGTTTGAGTTTTCTAAGATGAGTATGAAGATATTTTATGGTCTCAATAGGTTTTTGCTGCCAAAGGTATGAATGTATGAGGGATTGTTGGGGGATTTTGTAGGGACTATGTATGAGAGGTTGGGAATGATGCTAATAAGATTTTGGGGAATAGAAGGGTTTAAGGGATGATATTTAGAGTTTGGGAATAGTAATTAGGGTTTGGGGGTATTTGACTAGGGTTTGGGATAGTGGGTTTAGGGATATGGAGAATATGGAATGGTACAATATGAATGATAAGGGAGGGAGAGAATGAAGTTAGGGAATGAGGGAATGAGGGAGTGAAAGTGAATGGAGTGAGAATTAGGAGAAAAAAATATGCGATATGCAAACCCTAGGAAATGGTTTTTTCAACACATTATGCAAGTAGTTAGGGTTTCAATTTTTTCCTATTGAATCACTATAAATACTAGGCACACTCATCCATTTACCATAAGGGAGTGTCGACTTACTTGAACAATGAGGAATTACTGATTTTGAGCATTTTGGAGGAAACTGTGGACGATTTCGGGTGCTTTAGTCCTGTACACCGCGCCACCTCACAGGTCTGCCGCACTGGCTCTATGCGTCGTGTAGGTTATAAAATTACACTGCAGCTTAGTGCCCAGTCCATCACGCTTTAACCTAGGTGCATCGTGCCTACAATTTTTGCCCTCTAAACACAAAATCGCTCTTTTGGCTTTTGCAAATGGAAATGCACTTGCTCTCTCCACTTTGTGGACACACATGAGCCTCATTTGATTTGAAAATAATTTATATAACCATGGATTTAAATTTTTCATTCAAGAAAACCAACTCTTCTAATGTTTGGTCGTTTCACTTTCTTTTAAAACTTTGTTTTGGCATTTTGCTTGGTTTTTTCCTTTGATGGACTAAATACTTTGGCAATTTGTCTCTTTTGCAGGAACTGAAGTAGCAGAGGCTTGGCAAAGTGACCAAGGCTGCTTCTGAAATTATCACATATGAAAAAATGAAATTACATGAAATTTATTACATGAAACATATAAAAACTCTGTTTTTCCTTAAAATAGGGTTTTGGGGAAAAATCAATCACTGAGCATGTGATTATTGAAATTATTGTTGCTGAGACTTTATTTTACGTCCTCATGTGAAAAATCAATCACTGAGCATGTGATCATTGAAATTATTGTTGCTGAGACTTTATTTTACCTCCTCATGCACCTGCTAACCATTATTGAGTGCTTTCAAGACCTTATTGATGAAACCCTAGACCTAATGGGACCTAAAACCCTAAAAATGACTTTTGTAGATTTAAAGACAAAAAATGACTGCAGATGATTTATATGAATGAAAATGGGCTAGCAGGTAAAGAACATGAGGGAAAATGTATAATATGCCCCTATCATCAGATGATCCATGATCCCAATGGAATGTAGTTGATCGGATGAGACGCCTGAGATGCAATGCAATGAGAGAATTTGATCACTGATGGAAGGATGAAGATACTGACACTAACATTGGCTCAAATGGGGATGGTAGCTCCTTGGAGGTGCCAAGAAATACATATCTCTGGGAAAGCCAACAGTGCCTTCGTCCATTAGGCTATGGAGTCAATACCTTCAACAAAACAAAACCAATTACTATGAAACTTTGACTCAAGACTCATAGTTGAACTGACTTAATTCAAAACTGAAGCAAGACTCTCAAAAGTTGAAACTAGACACTCAGCGGAAACTATCTTTAAACTGACTGAAACAAAAAATGACTCGAGACTGACTTAACTGAAACAAGTACTTACAAAGCTTTTAAATGGCAGCATACCATCTAGATTTGAGGGATTCAAATCATGATGACAACCACCTGCCTACTGATGAAATATGTACAATCATGTGAAGTGGGTCTTCCATTGTTACCAATCCAGCAGATTGCTACATACTGAAATTCTGCTCTCACTTTCCCCAAGTAGGCAAAACCATGTACATGTAGGAAACTCACAATAAGAACTGAAACCAAGGCTTATGCTAACAAACTAGGCAACATTCATCTTCTCTGGTTCTTGCAAAAGAATGCCGAAAGGATCTTGAAAATCCTGAAGCACTAGCTTGTCTTGAGATTCAGCAGCAAAAATACAAGTACTCCCTTCATTCTAATTTGAAACAACAACCGGTTGGTGAGTGATAGGAACACATAGAGAGGTATAAGCTTCTGCCATTTGAGTGTTAGCTGTAAATTCCTTGACCATGAGAACTTCTGGCATATGGTCTCTCTCAAGCGCATATTCCTCTACTTCATGGTCTAGGTCATTCTTAAATAGAAAACAATCTTCAATATTATCAAACATGACAGTCTTATCATTTTCATGAAGGAAAACATTATTTTTTTTCTGATCAATAAAGCTAATTTCAAGACTATCATTATTTTCAAAAGTGGAAGAAGTTTCACCAACACTTTCTTGACCATGTGCACAGTGCAGACCAGCATTAGTTTAGTCTATAACTTGACCTTTTAGAAGTAGATCTATCTCATCTTCAGACAAAGGAGAACGTACTTTCTATTTTGTTTTTTTCAAGTGATTATTGTCTTCATGAAATAACATTTCAAAACATGAAAAACTAGAATGACAGTCCTTAATTCCCTGATCTTTTGAAATTGGAAAACATTGATGATCATCTTCATATGACATGGAAATCAAATTATCATTTACCACTGAGTTATCGAAAGAACATTTTCACTTACTTGAACAAATATCTCATCTTTTTTTCATAAAATGACTGGATTACTTCCTCGTGAAAACTTTGTTCTAATGAAATGAGAACACTTGGATCAATAACTCTGTCTTTTTCATTCCAGATGATCTCAACAACAGAGCTCTCTTTCATGGGATTCAGCACAAGGTACACTTAATCATCACGATCTGAATCTAAATTTGATTTGGTCAACTTGACTTTATCACATTCTGAAATTGATACTTGACTTTGCTGCATAATATCTTCTTCTATGTGTAGATATGAAATAAAACTTTCTCTTTCATCATTTTCCATTGTGATAAGATCTTGATCCAGTTGCAAATTTTCCTGTGCATCTTGATAAGTATCCTCTTTATGCTGCTAAAATGGATTTTCATACAGAGCCTCCATGATCTCATCATCCATGAATTCATCATCTTCATAAAATTTCTCAAGATTTTCAATAAAACTATCAACATGTCTACAACAGTTCTGAACTAAATGTAAGGATGGATAAGATTCTTTATACCTTTCAAAGAACACGGTATGAAAAACCTTTTAATAGTAAATACAAGCAGGTGGCAAACTTTCATACCAAGATCAAGCTTCACCTTCCAGAGTGGTCATGAATATCTTCATCAAGCAATCTTCAGGAAAAACAACCTTCAACTTGCGAATATGTATGTGAAATCTAACCAGATGTGAAGCAACATCCTTCCTATGATCATCTTTAAACATAGGCAAATTCCTTTGCCAATCTACCTTCAGAATTTTATTTGGGAAACCTGGAATGTGATCTCGGCTCATGGGAGCATACCTTTGAGCTTATGAATCCATTTTGATAACCATCAATTCACCAAGAAACTCTTCAGGCTACTGATTCTTAAAGAGTAGAGTTGCCATAAAAATTTTGAACCTTTGGATTTTCGACACTGGAGTTTCCAGGTGAATGATTTTAGCCTTCCAATGTCTGATTATTATCCACCATCAACAATCAGATCTGAACTTGATTACATTTACCGAGGAAACTAGATGTTCAGTTCATAAACTAAACCGGAGATTGACTGAAGCAACATTCATCTACTATGCACTTGCAGAGCAAGAACAGTTCGAAGGCTACCTAGCTAACTTCAGGCTCTATCTATGGTTTATAAAGCAAACAACAAACTTTTCATCTTCCCCAGTATAGTTGCCGCTATGTTAGGGCCTAAATCTGCGTGAGGCTGAGAAAGGTAGGATCTAGGACAACATCAAACCATGCTTAACCTGGTAGCTAGCCCTACCAGGTCAGGAGAGGGATCTCTCCTTGTCAATATCAGCAAAATATGATCAATGAGGCTTGAGATGATTGATGTAAAGACTGATTTTAGGCTAGATATGTGTTCAGAAGAGTTTGATTGAATTTGATGATGTTTTGTTGGCTCAAATGTGAAAGGAAGATTTTGGGTCTGGGGAATGGACTCAGTTTTGCAGAGATCTCTATGGGGCGAGGTAGGCAAATGATTTGGTACTTCAAATTGAGTGAGATGGAGAGATTTTAGACTAGTGAGGAGTTGAAGACGGCATGAAAGTCTCAGGGATCCTCTTCAAACAATAGAAAACATAAATAACTAAACAAACCCTAGGTAGAGCACTACAATTCAACGAATTCTACCTTTATTCTTGCTTCATTTAGTTAAGATGAATAGAGAGAGATAGTGGCATACATAAAACACATGTAAACTTCCAATTACAAAAGGAAACACAATACCAAATTAGGTTGCCACAAGAATCCCATAAAGTGCTGCAACGCCTGGTCTCTTCCTTTGCCAAACTGCTGAAAATGAGTGTACAATAATGCTCAAAGCATTCAAAAAAGTCCAACCTTTTCCAATGATTGAAAAATTACAAGATATAGGCAACCAACAACTTAACCTATCCTCTAGGGGCCGTGCTCATAAGTTTAGGAGCTGTTCCAACAAAGTCTAAACTGAGAACTAAAAAGTAGGCAGGGGAATAGCTTGCCTCTAAAAACTAGAGCACTGATTCATTCAGTTGCAAACTACCTTTTCATGGATAAATCTATCTCTATGAGTGAAAATTTAACATATTTACATAAAAATCCATCAAGTCACATCAAAATACATCATGATTTTAATTATTAGAAAGAGAGAAGTCAAACTGTGAAGAAACTAGGCAAAAAAAATTAGAGTTTTTTGACCAAAATGACAAAATTTCATCCTGTGTGTTGCGCTCGTGATCCTGTGCGCCGAGCTACTTTGGAGCTACCTTTGGAGGCCTTCCCATGCACCAAATTTTCTCCATGTGGGCTTGTTGGAAAGGTCTGCCTATATAATTTCCAGAACAAGTGGAATTTATGAATTTAGCCTCCATTTGTCCCTTCAAAAATGATTTCTCCCAACACTGCTTTTTGTGTGGCCAAAAACGGGCAAAAAGGTCATTTTTGAGGTGTTTTTAACCTTTTTGGAAGCTCAAAACCTGTCAAAATTTCTTGGCCATGTGAGGGAATTCATATTTGTCCATGAGGAATCGAAGAATGCTGAGTTTTCCTCAAAATAAGGTCTCTAGCAAAAGCGCGCGCTAGGTGGCGTGGCATGCCAAACGGAAATACCTGTTTTTTAGGCCAAAATTTCAAAATTTGCAAAACGTTTCCAAAATTTCTTGAAATTTGGGCTGAGTGTCCATCATCAAGTGTTGTGTTGGGCTAAGGGAGCCTCAACCAAGATCTAGAGTCTATCTTGCTCTTTTCTCTTCCTTGATGCTTTCTTCAACTTGGCCTTCAAAATCCTGATTCTTGCTTTGCACACCTTATTTCTTGCCAAGTAGTGGTAGGCCATGTGCCTCAACATATTTTTCTCCCTGTTGGCCTTCTCTAGAATCTTTTCCAAGTGCATATTTTCCCTCTCAAGCCAAGATTCACGATCAACATCAATTTCTTGTTCAAGTGGTGTCAACTTTATTTTCCTCCTCTTGGTAGCTTGCCGGTTTTCTCGTATGTTTTGTAGCTCCATGATGGTTTGCTGATCTTCTAGCTATTTGTTTATTTGCTCTAGATATTTGATTATCCATTTGGATCTTTCCAGGTTGAGAGACAAATCATGAATGTCAGCTTGTTGTTCCTGAATGATCTCCTTGAGCTTTGAGCTTTGGGAGCCCAAATCGATGTCATCATCCTGAATAAGAATGAAATCTATCTCTTGTCCTCCTAAAGGCCCCTCATCATGTAATGGCTGCTTACCCTTGTCCTATACCTACTTTGTTGTTGAAGGAAACAAGACCCCTTCCACCCTGGGTGGAGATAGTACTCGTTTTGTTGCTGCAAACAATCTCCTTGTGCCCTTTTGGTATGTAACAAACACTGGCACACTGGTGGTCTATGTCTCATGCACCTCCTACTGATGTGAAGGCTCTCCTGCCTCATGAAAAACTGATGGGGGTACTTGAGTACCTGTAAAGACCTCATGTGCAATGAAATCCTCCCATGAGATATTCAGTAAACCAAGCTGATGCAAGACCACAATTTTGATGAGTGCAAAGTGATAGATGTTGATATACTAGTGATGAGGAGGCTTCCTTTGATCCAAGGTGGTCATCTTCTCAATATTCCGGCAAATAAAATAGGGGAGATTCATCATTCTCACCCTAGTGAAGTGCATCAACAATCTGATGCGGTAGGCATACAGGCGAGAAAATCTACCCTCACAGTTGAAATACTTAATTATGAGTTTCATCAAGGGTGCATATGTGTCCTGAAGGTACCTAAAAGGGAAAAATATGCCAATTTGCCTATGAAAACTAGCCTTGATGTAAGGCTCATAATGATCTATGTCAACAAACTGCCCCTTATTGAATTACTCACCTACATTTTAAATATTGGTCGCTTGAGTAATAGTCTCAAGTGTCATGGTGAATGTCACACCTGCCAAAGTGACTTGGCCATTATGAAGATGGAGCACAAATAGTCTAGCCATCTCATTGTGGTATTGAACTCTTGCCACCATCTCACAAAATTGAAAATAAGATTGATGTTGGAAGCATGTGACAGCAAGAGGACAGGCCAACAACTCGGAAAGTTAAGTAGGCTCCTCCCAGTTATGTTTTCCACTCTTATGAGGCCTCCTTGGTGCATGCATTTCTCTAGAAGAATCATTGACTCTTTCCTCATTTCTATCATAGGAAGAATTTGACTCCATGTTTGCCAATGTTTGAGTTTTCTAAGATGAGTATGAAGAGATTTTATGGTGTCAATAGGTTTTTGATGCGAAAGATATGAATGTACGAGGGACTGTGGGGGAAATGTGTAGGGACTATGTATTAGAGGTTGGGAATGCTACTGATAAGCATTTGGGGAATAGAAGGGTTTAAGGGATGATATTTAGGGTTTGGGAATAACAATTAGGGTTTGGGTGTATTTGACTAGGGTTTGGGATAGTGGGTTTAGGGATATGGGGAATATGGAATGGGACAATTTGAATTACAAGGGAGGGAGAGAATGAAGTTAGGGAATGATGGAATGAGGGGGTGAAAGTGACTGGAGTGGGAATTAGGAGCAAAAAAAATGCAATATGCAAACCCTAGGTAGTGGTTTTTTTAACAAATTATGCAAGTAGTTAGGGTTTCAATTTTTTCCTATTGAATCACCATAAACACTAGGCAAACTCATTCATTGACCACAACGGAGTGTCGACTTACTTGAACAATGAGGAATTAGTGATTTTGAGCATTTTGGAGGAAATTATGGGCGATTTCGGGTGTTGTAGTCCTGTGCACCGTGCCACCTCACAGGTGCATCGCGTTGGCTTTGTGCGCCACACACGTTATAAAATTACACTGCAACTTAGTGCCCAGTGTGCCACACTGACTAGATGCGCTGCACTCTAACCCAGGTGTGCCCCACCTGGGATTTTCGCCCTTTAAATAGAAAATCGCTCTTTTGGCTTTTGCAAATGGAAATGCACTCACTCTCTTCACTTTGTGGACACAAATGAGCCTCATTTGATTTCAAAAGACTTTACATAACCATGGCTTTAAATTTTTCATTCAAGGAAACCCACTCTTCTAATGTTTGGTCGTTTCAGTTTCTTTTAAAACTCTGTTTTGGCATTTTGCTTGGTTTTTTCCTTTGATGGACTAAATCCTTTGGAAATTTGACTCTTTTGTAGGAACTAAAGTAGAAAAGGCTTGGAAAAGTGACTAGGGCTGCTTCTGAAATTATTACATATGAAAAAATGAAATTACATGAAATTTATTACATGAAACATATAAAAACTCTGTTTTTCCTCAAAACAGGGTTTTGAGGAAAAATCGATCATTGAGCATGTGATCGTTGAAATTATTGCTGCTAAGACTTTATTTTACCTCCTCATGTTCCTACTGACCATTATTGAGTGTTTTCAAGACCTTATTGATGAAACCCTAGACGTAATGAGACCTAAAACCCTAAAAATGACTTTTGCAGATTTAAAGACAAAAAATGGTTGCAGATGATTTAGATGAATGAAAATGGGCCAGCAGGTAATGAACATGAGGGAAAATGTATAATATACCCCTACCATCAGATGTTCCATGATCCTAATGGAATGCAACTGATTGGACGAGACACCTAACATGCAATGCAACAAGAGAATTTGATCACTGATGGAGGGATGAAGATACAGACACTAGCACTTGCCACAAGTCGCACATTAAACGTATTGTTGGAGTAAAAGATTAGAGTTCACTGCTTCATTATTGTCTCAGGTCCCTCTCAAGGGCGAGACTGAAGGAGAAAACCAGCTAGTCTAGGGATGTTCCCACAAGTCTTAGATTAAACATATTGTTGGGTAATAAAATTGGAGTTTCTTGCTTCATTATTTGTCTCTTGTATTTTTGTTTTTCTTTGTTTTCATTTGATTATTTTATATCTATTATAAATATATTTAATCCATCAAACATAATCCAACATTTTTAACTGTCTAGCTAATGGCCTAGAGACAACCACTAAGAAAAGTGATTTTTTCTAACCCTTGTGGGAGGAAGTATACAACATATTGGTAATTCCACATGTGATATAATCCATCTCTTAGATCCATGTTTGTATACCAATGGGTAAGATTATTTTAACTCACCATTTTAATTTCATTTGTACGTTTTTTAGATTATTCAGAGCTTTCTTCCATTTTTTGCTACATCTACAATTTATAGCTTTTGGGGGTCCTAAAGAGTTCACTTTAAGATAGAATTTTGGTAGCTAGGAGAAATGTACCCGCCAATAGACTTCTTTAGGATCAAAACTGCATTGAACCAACACATAGATAATGGGGGAATAACTACAATCCCAATGCAAATAATAACTATGTTTTATGCAAAGGTTGACTTTTCTAATTTTTTTGCATTTTTTCTATTTTTTTATTATATTTCCAACCTATAATTTATAGTTTTATTTACTAGTTTTAGTAGACCCTCAATAATCCAAACCTAAATTGACCCAATGCGGATAAGAGGGAAATAGCTGAATTCCCAACATAGAAACTAGGTCTATGTGTGCAAAGGATAAATGCCTCAAAAACTTTGTAATTTTTTTTAGTTTGCAGAATATAGATTAGAGTTTTATTTTCCTATTTTAATAGGCCCTCAATAAGGAAAATACATTTTGTTACCAAATCTAAGGATAGGAAACAACAACCACAATGGCTTTTAAGTACTGGTCCACCAAGAAATGTCATAGGAAAAACTGTAGATAACTTGTTGTCATATGCTTTTAGAAATCCATGTTAGGGTTTTTTTTCTTCATAGTTTAAGCTTCAATCCCTTAAATTTTATACTAATAAAAAGTACTCCAATCATAAGTATTGGTCCCTCCACCATGCACTTTTGGATCCCCCTTTCATTTTTTAACCTTTATCTCTTTGCTTGAAGCCTAGAACCAATTTCAATTGCTACCATATGTTAAAAAAAAATATACTAGAAGATAATAGAAACGAGTTCATGATTGTCCTTAGTACATTTCCAAGCAATAACACACCATTTTTTGTCATTTTGATTGTTTGAAACCCTATAGTTTAGGAAGGATTTTGTTTTTGGGTTTACCTAACTTAGCAATAATGTATTTATGAGAATGGAAATTCCCACCATGGGAAGAGAATCATCTCATACCTTATCTTTTGTTGTAACTTGATCCTTGGTATAAAGTTTGGTGAATTCCACCTAACCATTAATAGCTTTCTTCACTAGATTGTATTGCATTTCAATGATTAGCTACCCTTCTAAATTCACACATTAGGGGAATTTGTTATAGCATCTTTAGCCTCCCCATTTAACTAAGATGCATCATGTAGTGCTTGAAACATCACATACATATCTTTGGCTTACTCAACCCATTTACAATTTTTCAAAAACAAAATTGTTCTTGGTATACACTCATTCGTTTTTCTTATTAATTGAGTTCCTTCAAAAATCACAAAAAAATATAAAAATCACGAAAATTATATGCTCTTGAGCAAATATTTAGGAAAATCAGTTCCATAACTTCACAACTTCCATGAGAAATGGTCTTAACCATATTGATATGATATGAATAAGTCTGAAGGAGGGAGAAATGACACCTGCTAGTGGATATCAAAGTTATCATCCCCTCATCATTAGTCAGAGTAATTTTTTCTTGAGGATTTTATGGCCAACACCTCGCTAAACATTCATTATTCTTAGTTGATCCATTCTCTTATTATTTGAGAGATAGATTTTAGACACCCTTGTTTTCCCCCTTTTAACACAGGGTAGAGCACTAGAGGTGTAGTGATCTTTAGTGGATTAGGGAAGGAGGAATGGGAAGTGTGTTATATTCTATTGCTGTTGTTCTGAAAAGAAATTATGATATCTCTTCTTCCCCCACCTACACCCCATAGATACTATGCAATTACATTCTTATGTTCATATTTTAGTTTCTAGTGGTAGTACTAACTGTACATAGTTATAATTAGTTATTTAGTTATTCATAATTCAATGAATTTTTTTAATTTGGTATGAGGAAGGTTTAATGTTATGTGTTTATAGGTTGTGAAACCAATGGAAAGAGAAACAGGATTGGAGTTATGACACTTCAAGTGTCTCACCTCCAATCATTAGTATTCCAGGTTGGTGTCATAACTACGTGGTAGTTATTTCCAAGTTATTTTAAGAAAATTGAGGAAAAGATAGATGGTTGTATTCTATTCAAATTTTTGTGATTTCACCATCATCGTAGGATAGATTAGATATATTTGTAATTGGAATTAGTCAAACACACTTCTAAGAGCTTATGAGACTCAATTATGTCACTAGTTTTTCTATTTTATGATCCTCTACCAAATTCTCATCGTATTCTTGAATGATTTTTTGAAGTGAGTTACAACTTGCCATGAAAGTCTAACATTCCATCTAATGTTTTAGATTCTTGATACTAAATTACAACTAAGTGCACCACCCATGTAATTAAATTTCATGGAAATTGTTTACTTGATGATATCTTAAGCTATGAATTTGCTCATACAACAATTTGGTTTTGTTGATTTAGCTATTTTGTGGTCCATGAATGGTCAATCTCAAATGATGTTGCACTTATTTTTAAGATAATACTTGCTTCGCTTCTAGGTGAGACTATGATGACATAAAAAATCGACATTATGATGGTGCAAAATATGTTTGGCCCGTAAAGGTAAAATTGTCCTTCCAAAATATGTAAGCAAAAAAATATTTTTAAGCAAAAGTTTTCTTATTATCCCCACTAGAAAGATATAACACATTCGATATATGACTTGACCTTCAATTAGTTTTTATTTGACCAAAAATTAAACGCCTATTTCTAATGTTAACATTATAAAAAAAATATAATTTATTTTATTTTATTTTATTTTAATTCTTTTCTATTAGCTTTTGATTCATTAACTAGGTTTGAACTCTTATTATACACTCATGGTTTCCACCGTCAATTTGGTTGAAAATCCTTAGTTCTGTTAGAGCCAAGATGCACAACAGACAAAAAAAAACATATACACAGCAAATAAATTATGCACAGGAGACACAACAATTTAACGTGGTTCACCCAACCAATATGGGCTACGTCCACCAAACATAGGCATCGGCAATTCTTTATTATCAAACAGGAGATTACAAAAAATTAATCAATTCCTCACAGACTCTCACACCCAAAACAATCCGTATGGATACCTGTTTTATAGCTAGGAGAATCTAACTACCTCATAAATCCTCTCACATCAAATATAGGATGCATTAACTCTCTCCCAACGACCTGGAGCTAATCTAGAAACAAATTCCTATTGTTGTCACACACTGAGATTTTTGCCTATTTTAATTAAAATAGAAAATCTCAACAATCTCCACCTTGACAACAATTAGCCTGATGCCCTGTTTCTTTATTACTTTATCTTTTCTGCAAGCCAAGAGAAGCCAAACATCATCGTAGCTTCTCTAATAAAACTGGTTTCATGAACATGTCTGCACAATTCTCCTTTGTATGCACCTTTTCAAGAGAGACTCCCCTTTCAGTGATAACCTGTCTTACAAAATGGTACTTGATTGGTATATGCTTTGATTTACTATGATAGGTCGGATTCTTAGCCAAATGTATTTCACTTTGATTATCATAATAACTTGATGTTGTCCTGCAACCTACCAAATTCACCAAACTAACCTTTCAACCAAACCGCTTCTTTGCAAGCATGAGAAGCAGCAATGTATTCTGCTTCAGTAGTGGATAAAGCAACAATGTTCTGTAGCTTTGACATCCAGCTGATAGCTCCACCTGCAAGAGTAAAGATGTACCCTAAAGTTGACCTTCTCTTATCCAAATCACCTGCAAAATTGGAATCAACGTATCCGCAAACAAATTCACTACTCTTATTGTGAGTAATACAATAACTACTTGTGCCTCTCAAATACCGAAGCACCCATTTCACTGCTGACCAGTGTTCTTTACTTGGATTTGCCATGTACCTGCTAACAACCCCAACTGCATGTGAAATATCTGGTCGAGTACAAACCATCGCATACATTAAACGCCCTACTACATTGGCATATGGAATTCGAGACATATAATCCTTTTCTT